>JASDQU010241879.1:85132-96040 GCA_032191745.1 Picea mariana | reverse complement strand
TGTATATGCATGTGCATTTTCCTTCATGTCCAAATACCTTTATCAATCTTGCGGTCAAAAACCCATGACTAGGGTTGACATCAATGACAACAACCAATCTTCCAACAGAGATGTATATTCATATGTATATTTCTTATGTATATTATATTTTTCTTATAATGTTGTGGTTGTTGTTGTTTGATTTATAAAATGTAATATGTGTATGCTAATGATGAACATTGTTAATGATTTCTCTGTTTTTAATTTAAATTCGATATGTATCACTCATTTAAATTTATATTTTCCATATTGTAATACCCCTGTTTTGATTCCCCATTTTAAATAATGTATTTTGTTAATTTATGAAAGGCTGGAGTGCCCAAACAATTTAAAAGAGGCTAGTGTGCCTAGGAAATGTGATTTTTTTTTTATGATTATTAATAACAAAATACATCGTTGGTTGCTAGACAGACAAGTACAAGAGTTATAAGGGGTTATGATTCCACGAGAGAGTGGGCTTAAGGGGCTAAGTATTTTTAGTGTATTTTATATACCCATAATTGTTTCAATTGAGAGAACCAGTTACATGAGCTTCTAGGGGGAAGGCAATGTAGTTCTTGATTTTCAAGTAAATATATAAACCCATCTTTGGGCTGTTTGGGGGGTTCACGCTCTTCATTTTGTTCTCTCTCTCTCCATTCACTCTTTCACCCATTCATCATTTCTCATTCATTTTGATATTGGATTCGAAAATAAAAACGAATTGTTGCAGATAAGCCATTGTTGGCTGGCTGTAGTGACTGCTGGTGTATTCCATCCATGAATTAGTGCCTGGATGTCTGAGATGCATTGCATGTGTTAAGTTTTTCTCACAACTGCGAATCATGAGAGTCCCAACATGGAGATTATTGACTAGATGCACTGGATCCCTGGAAGGAGGTGGACAACTTGAGGGACTGCATGGCACAGATGGAGGTCCATTTTCTTAGGTTGTGTAGGCTGGAGAGAAGAGAGTTGGTGTACTTTCGGTTGCTGTGTGATGCAGCCCCCCTCCCCTCCTCGGGGTTCTGCGACCTCCTGGTCTAGGATCTTTCAATATGCTGAGTCCAATTGACTCTTCAGGCTCTTGCCTGAACCCAAATCAACTTGCACATGCCCCCTTTTCTATTAAGGCGCAAATCCCGTGGAACCCACGGGCCCTTTCTCTAGTGCTCTTGGCACTTTTCAATTCGCGGGTGCTAGCTCTTTCTGCTAGGCCCCTTCTACATGTGACTTCGGGCTATGACCTCACGTAAGCACATATCTATAGTGGTTTGATACCACACCTCTTTTCTCCCCGCAATTCACCTCCAGCTACCACATATCCCTTTACCAATACCGTGGTTTCAATTGCGGCTCACTCTAAGAAATTTAAAGTCTGAGCACTTTCTCGCCTCGTAATTAAGCGTGACCGTTGATCTTCTGACCTCGACGATATTTCATGATCAACGGTTGAGATCTGTTCTCTTTTCCTTCCTTCTCCATGGAACATGCTATCCCAGATATCCATGATCTATCGACATGTGTCCCTTTCAATCAACGATCGTGATTGATTTCGCCCTTCGGGCTTCGGGAGTTTCAACTCTCAATTCTTTGCTTCTTACAGAGTGATTTCTCTGAAATGGTAGATCTTCTGCCATGTGTCCTCCTTAATCAACAGATCTACCTCTGCTTTGGGACTTTGCCCCTTTCAACCATATCAATGGCCTTCGACCCCCCTTATCAATCAACGATCAAGATCTCCTTTGGGGTTCTGACACTTTCCCTCTCCACTTTCCTCTAGAGTTATAGATATGGCACCACGTGTCTACCTTCAAATCGATGAATCTCATCCGCTTCGAGACTTTGGCCTTCCAACCAAGACTAGATCGACGGTCTTTGTCCCCCTTCTCAATCAATGGTTGAGATTTACTTCAGGGCTTCGATGCTTTCACCCTCTGCTTTCCTCCGGAGTATTCCATACCTAAAGTTCTGGATCTGACGCCACGCATCCACCTCAAATCAATGACTTTGGCCCACTTCGGGACATCGACCTTCGGGAGTTTCAACTCCTCTATGCTCGCTTTTTCTCGAAGCGCTTTCACCGAGATTCCATGATCTGTTGACACATACCTCCCACCGATCAACGACCCCCAACTACTTCAGCTATTTGGGCTTCGGTGATTTAAAACTCTCCTCCTTTGCGTTCTCCCAGAGTGCTTTCACCTGGAGATTATGATCTGTCGACGCCTTTCCTTCTGGATCTGATGATCTAGATTCACTTTGGCTCTTCGGGCTTCGGGAGTTTCAAACTCCTGCACACTCGTTCCTCTCGGAGTGCTTTCACCCAAAGACAACAAATTTCTACCATGCGTCCCTCTGGACCTGATGGTCTAGATTCTCTTCGGCTCTTCGAGCTTCGGGAGTCTCAACTCCTACTCACTCATTCATCCTGGAGTGATTTCACCCAAAGACTCATATTTGTTGACACATAACCCCCTGGCGACCAACGACCAGGATCTATTTTAGGTGTTTGACGATTCCGCTCTCTCCTTGACCACAAACTTCCGAAGTGTGCTCACTCTAGAGTTGTGGATCTTGCGCCACCTGTCCCTCTTACGCCACCTGTCCCTAATCGTTTTAGGACTTTGAGACTTTGGCAAGTCAGTTCTCCAGTGCACCTAAGGGTTAAGGCCCGTGCACTTTACCTTGGATCGGACGATTGTCGACCCTTTGCACTCAGATTCGACGGCTGGGATCTGTTTCCTCCTTAGCGCTCTCCTTCGCTTCCCTGGACGCTAATTTAACGGTCTAGATTTCTTCCAACAACAAATCCGATGGCTGCTGTCACTCTTCCTCCTGAGCTTTCAATTTCTTCCGATTTGGAAGACTTTGTAAGTGTTCAAAAGCTTCGGCCTTTACTCCTCCTGCGATTCTGGTCTTTTGGATCTTGTCTGCACTCCTGTAATCACTATCTCTTCTGAGCTTTTTGATTTTCTCAGTCTCCTAAGGGTCCCGACCCTTCTGCTCCCTTCAAAGGGTTCNCATTTTCTACAGAGTGTTCAACAACTATGAGAGTATCTTCCTCTGTTACTCTTCTCTTTGAAGTCGACAGAGAGTTATCCTTGTGCACACTTGCACCTACTCGATGCCCACCTGGCAGAGCTCTATAGAGTTCTCATTGACTTTGTATTTCTGTGCTTCCTTTGCACAGTTTACCCACCAAGGTATTCAAAAACCTTGAGGTTTTCCCTGAGTTGATATTACTCTGGTGCGCCCTCTTGGCACATTCTTTTCTAACTCCACATAGTTCAGATGCGCACTGCTTGCGCTAGCTACAAAACCTCCAGTGTTCTGTTGTGCACTCCTTACACAACCTAAAGAATCCAGAATGATGTTTCAAACTCAACAAAGATAGAGAAATCTATCTTCCTACTACAGATGAAACCTATCATACACCTACAACATACATTCATGAAACACATAAACACATAAACAATCATATGCAGGAAAAATTGTTGTCTATTTCATTAATATGAAAATCTGATTACAATATGTGCATCAAGACTGGACTATCACAGAGTCTCAGTTATTTCTCCTATTCCTATTCCTATTCCTAAGCTTCCGAGCTTCTCAGGCTCTTCCTCTCAGAATCCTCCTCCTAACTCTTCTATACAACAAGAGGGCTCTATGAGCTTATCCTCTCTACCGCCTTGGTGCCATCACTGTCTCAGTTAAGGCACCTTATCCCTACGACTTCTTACAATGAATGAAGATTCAGACCCGACTAAGATATAGACCTGCTTACAGTCAACCATTAAGGTGATCCTATCCACTACCTGTACAAAGGCATGACTTGGCTTTACTCGACCTTACAACATAAATCCGTATAGGATTATATTTCAAATTTAAAAATGGGAGGGTTGGTGGCTCTCCCTTTCTCCAATGCGTGCCTAGGTGTTGGCTTGCTGGTGCATCTGCTGATGTGGAAGGATGATCATGCATCATACTCCATTGCTGCGAAAAATTCATAAGCTCCTTCTCATGAGCTCTCCAACTCCGTTGAAATCCTCCTAGATCCTAAACTTCTCCTTGGAGCTATCCTCCATCTCCTCTGTTATGCTTCTTCTTCTTCTTCGTTGCTACTATGGAAGGATCTCCTCTGTTCAACTTCCTCTCCCTGACTGCTTCTGCTACCGACCTCACCATCAACTCTCTTATCTTCTCTATCACCCTATCCAACTGCTTTGCTAGCTGGCTCTCCTTATGCAGTCTGCTCTACTGCACTTTCTCCTTATCAATGGGTAGATCATCTTGATCCCCCTTGCTGTTTTATTTTTCTGTGGCATTAGCTTGACACCCTTCTACAGAATCTAGTTCTGCAGTCTCATCACCGAGTTGGTGCTCAACTTTTTCCTTTGACATATTAGCTTATGTCATCTCCTCTTATGTTGGTCCAACTCCAACTTCCTCCAGCTGCGCCTGGGGTTGGTATGCTCATCCATCTGTCTCGAACTTGATCTGTTGGATGTGATGGATTTGCACTATCACCCTTCTCTCTAGGTATTCCAATTATTCACTCAGATCAACAAAATCCATGTTGTTTGCTTCTCCTTTTGCTATAGACTCCAGTGTTGCAGCCATCTCCTGTTCAGCTTCATGGCTGAAAATTTTGAGAAATTCTGTCGAATGCTCTTATCCTTCTGTCGGGGAAAACATCAGTGTTTGCTCCTTCTCCTCCTCCTCTTTGACAATATCTACTGGTTTTCCTTCTGTTGCTGCACTTGCAACACTTATGCTAGCCTCTACTTGGCTACTTGGCGAGATTTTTTTGATTCCCCCAATGATCAGAATGCACATCTGATCTTCCTCTTTGATGGTGGAAGTATTTAACTTCTCATCATCTTCATTCACATGGTCAACAAACCCACATGAATCTTCATCTATCAACACTCCTTGCTGACTTGAACTCACTTCTGAGCTCCTGGGACTTTCAGACAGTCTCATTCTAATTCCCTTGCCCACCTGGCAATCTAAGATTTCTCCCTTGCTCTCCTGGCAGTCTATGAGATCTTCAGCTGATCTCATCTCATTGCCCACCTTGCAATATGAATTTTTATCACATCCCTTTTTCCAATCTATGGGATCCTCCATTGATCCCATCTCATTTCCCATAGGGCAATTAAAAAATTCATCTCTGCCCCTCTAGCAGTTTATGAGACCTTTAACTAATCTCTCTTCCTCATCACTGAGGGTCCTTCCAACTTCTGGTTCACAGATGTAAACCACTTCCTCCTCTGTGTCACTGAGGTTTTCAACTTCCCTCAGCCACCTCCTCAACTCTTATTTCTTCTTTCTGGCCAACAACTTTTGAATAAGCCATTTTGCCTTTCTTTTCAGAGGCCATTCATACCTCCAATGTACCCTTGCCTCCTGCTGCATCTTCAATGCTAGCCTCTCCATCGTTTCCCTTATCTCAATGAGCTCCAGATAGATACCTGTCTTACTTTTCTTCTTGTGGTCTTCTCTCCGACCACGTTCATGGCCTTCAATATGCATTTTCACCCTCTACCTGCCCTCCCGGCTTGTATGTGGATTACTCTACATCCGAGAGCATCTTCAACTTCTCCTTCAGCTCACTTGGATGTTCAATTTACTGCTGCATACGTACAACAATCCTTCGCACAGAGCATCAATACTCTGTCTCCTCCTTCACCTACTGTCTATAGGTGAAATTAACCCTCTGATACTACTTGATGTAGTCATACTATCTCCATCATCTTCTTCGCCTGAAATCTACAAACGAAATCAAGCTCTGATACCACCTGATGCATCCCCCCTCCCCTCCTGGGGGTTCTGCGACCTACCGATCAAGGATATTTCAATTTGCTGAGTCCAATTGACTCTTCGAGATTGTGCTTGAACCCAAATCAACTTACATAGGCCCCCTTTTCTCTTAAGGCATACGTCCTGTGGAACCTGCGGGCCCTTTCTCTAGCGCTCTTGGCACTATTCAATTCGCGGGTGCTAGATATTTCTGCTAGGCCCCTTCCTACATGTGGCCTTGGGCTATGACCTCACATAAGCATGTGATTGCGGGTGCAATCTATAGTGTTTTGAGACCACACAAATTTTCTCCCCGCAATTCACCTCCAGCTGCCACGTATCCCTTTACCAATACCGTGGTTTCAATTGCAGCCCGCTCTAAGAAATTTAAAGTTCGAGCACTTTTTGGCCCTGCAATTAAGCGTGACCATTGATCCTCTGACCTCAATGGTATTTCATGATCAACGACTGATATCTATTCTCTTTTCCTTCCTTCTCCTTGGAACACGCTATCCCATATCTCCACGATCTATTGATATGTGTCCCTTTCAATCAACGATTGTGATTGATTTCGCCCTTCGAGATTTGGGAGTTTCGACTCTCAACTCTTTGACTCTTCCAGAGTGATTTCTCCAAAATGGCAGATCTTCTACCATGTGTCCTCCTTAATCAATGAATCTGCCTCTACTTCGGGACTTTGGCCCTTTCAAATAGATCAATGGACTTCGACCCCCCTTCTCAATCAACGATCGATATATCCTTTGGGGTTTTGATGCTTTCCCCCTTCGCTTTCCTTCGGAGTTCTAGATCTGGCGTCGCGTGTCCACCTTCAAATCGATGGCTCTCATCTTCTTTGGGACTTCCACCTTCCAACCAAGACCAGATCGACGGTCTTCGACCCCCTTCTCAATCAACGGTTGAGATTTACTTCGGGGCTTCGACGCTTTCACCCTCTGCTTTCCTCCAGAGTATTCCGTACCTGGAGTTCTGGATCTGACGCCATGTGTCCACCTCAAATCAACGACTTTGGCCCATTTCGGGACTTCGGCCTTCGAGAGTTTCAACTCCTCTATGCTCACTTTTTCCCAGAGCGCTTTCACCTGGAGTCCACGATCTGTTGACACATACCTCCCACCGATCAACGACCCCCAAGTAATTCGGCTATTCGAGCTTTGGAGATTTCAAACTCTCCTCCTTAGTGTTCTCCCGAAGTGCTTTCAGCCATAGATTATGATTTGTCGACGCATGTCCTTCTGGATCTGACGATCCAGATTCACTTCGACTCTTCGGGCTTCAAAAGTTTCAAACTCCTGCACACTCATTCCGAAGACAATAGATTTTCGCCATGTGTCCCTTTGGATATGACGGTCTAGATTCTCTTCGGATCTTCGAGCTTCGAGAGTCTCAACTCCTACGCACTCATTCCTCCTGGAGTGCTTTCACCTGAAGACAATAGATTTTCACCACGCGTCCCTCTGGATATGACGGTCCAGATTCTCTTCGGATCTTCGGGCTTCGAGAGTCTCAAATCCTTCGCACTTTTTCCTCTTTGAGTGATTTCACTTGAAGACTCAGATCTGTTGACACGTAACCCCTTGGCGACCAACGACTAGGATCTATTTCGGGTCTTCGACGATTCCTCTCTCTCCTTGACCACAAAATTTCGAAGTGATCTCGCTGCGGAGTTGTGGATCTTGCGCCACCTGTCCCTCTTGGCGATGAATGATCCCTAATCACTTCGAGACTTTGATACTTTGGAAAGTGAGTTCTCTAGTGCACCCAAGGGTTAAGGCCTACGCACTTGACCTTAGATCGGACGACTGTTGACCCTTTGCACTCAGATCTGACGGCTGGGATCTGTTTCCTCCTCAATTCTCTCCTTCGCTTCCCTGGATGCTAATTAAACGGTCCAAATTTCTTCCAGCAACAGATGCGACAACTACTATCGCTGCTCCTCATGAGCTTTCGATTTCTTCCAATTTTGAATGCTTTGTAAGTGTTCAAAGGATTCGACCTTTACTCCTCTTGCAAGTCTGGTCTTTTGGATCTTGTCTGCACTTCTGAAAGCACTATCTCTTCTGATATTTTTGATTTTCTCAGTCTCCTAAGGGTCCTGGCCCTTCTACTCCCTTCAAAGGGTTCTTGTGCTCTCTTGGTAACCTCTCGCTCAAAGCACTCCTTGTTGAGAGTTTTCTATAGAGTGTTCAACAACTCTGTGAGTATCTTCCTCTGATACTTTTCTCTTTGAAATCGACAAAGAGTTCTCCTTGTGCACACTTGCAACTACTCGATGCCCTCCTGGCAAATCTCTACAGAGTTCTCACTGACTCTATCTTTCTGTGCTTCCTTTGCACAATTTACCCTCCAAGGTATTCAACAACCTTGAGGTTTTCCTTGAGTTGATATCACTCTGGTGTGCCCTCCTGGCACGCTCTTTTTTGACTCCACAGATTTCAGATGCACACTCCTTGCGCTGGCTACAAAACCTCCAATGTTCTGTTGTGCACTCCTTGCACAGCCTAAAGAATCCAGAATGATGTTTCCAACTCAACAAATATAGAGAAATCTATCTTCCTACTATAGATGAAACCTATCATACACCTACAACATACATTCATGAAACACATAAACAATCATATGTAGGAAAAACTGTTGTCTTTTTCATTAATATGAAAATCTGATTACAATATGTGCATCAAGACTGGACTATCACATAGTCTCAGTTCTTTCTCCTATTCCTATTCCTATTCCTGAGCTTCCGAGCTTCTCAGGCTCTCCCTCTTAGAATCCTCCTCCTAACTCTCTTTTACAACAAGAGGGATCTATGAGCTTATCCTCTCTACTGCCTTAGTTCCATCACTGTCTTAGTTAAGACACCTTATTCCTATGACTTCTTACAATGAATGAAGATCCAGACCTGACTAAGATCTAGACCTGCTTACAGTTAACCATTAAGGCAACCCTATCCACTACCTGTACAAAGGCATGGCTTGGCTTTACTCCGCCTTACAACATAAATCCGTATAGGATTATATTTCAAATTTAAAAATGGGAGGGTCGGTGCCTTTCCCTTTCTCCAATGCGCACCTATGTGTTGGCTTGCTGGCGCATTTGCTAATGTGGAAGGATGCTTCTACATCATTATGTGTTCAGAAACCTGTGAGAGCTTGAGTGCTGACTGGTTTGGGAAGCTGAGTGACACCCTAGAACCGTCCTTGTTGATTCATAGCCCCGGCTCGGGGGTGACATTGCTGTTGAGACTTGGAACAACAATGTCTATGGTTGGGTGGAACGTCCTTGGTTTGCAACTAGTTGGTGAATCATTTTGTTAAAGATAAGTGCTCTCTGTCATGTGTTTCTATGCTTGTATATTTTTATTTCCGCTGTGTTTTAATTAATATCTATGAGATATTTATCTTTAATGTGCCTGCTTGCTGATTATTGCTGTGCATGGCATATCTTCCATTTATTTTATGATGTAGTATAAATCTTGATGATTGCATGTTAGTCTTACACACTTCTTTATTAATTAAATATCATAAGAAATTCAAAATCAATTTTGAAGTGTTAAATTTGAAGTAGCATGGCTAGCGTGTGGGTGGATGGGTATGTTACACATGTAATGTTTAACTTTACTTTTATGAAAGCGTTTAATTTGTATTGCGATTGCAAAAAGTTATAACCATTAATGCCATATAATGTTGAACTATTGTTCAAGGTGAATTGTTTGTTGTCCAACAAGATACAATATGTTGATTAAACATGTTTAGAAACAAAAATACTTAAATATGATGAGTGAAATGATTGTGATTTGAATATATATGTCTTTTTCATATATTATAATAATAACATTATAACATAATTATTCACTAATAATAATGTTGATGATGCAATAATATTGTTATTTTTTTTAGTTTTTATTATTCAAAGATTACAAGACAAAGTTAAAATATAATTGTTTACTTAAATAACAATGATACATTTTATTAATGTTTAAATTTTTCAAAGATTTTATTAATTTATATTATCCAACTATTATAATATACGCAATTTATTCAATTAAATTTAAAATAATAAATATAGAGAATAATAATATATTTTGATCTATACACTTTCGAGGAAATAGTTTCACAATATTTTCTCTAATACAAACTTTATGAATCTTTTGTTAAAAAATAATATCACCTAACATTTTATAAATAGTATTTTAAGAATTAGTAAAATTGACAAAGGATTCTATACTTTTAGATAAGTATGGATCATTAAAATTTTCCTTAATTCTGGCTAGGCTCTAGAAAAAGACTCTTTTAGAATTTGCATGTCCTTTCTATATTGACACTTATTTCAAGGAGAATGCAAAAATAATTATTAATATAAGTTTATATGATTTTAAAACTAAACGATGGAGTGGAATAGGTGAATGTCATGATAGTTGCACTAGTTAAGGTGGGGAATGCCATCAAAGTTGGTAATGCCAAGTACACCATAAGTAGTGTAGATGTTGTACGCATTTATTTTGTTGGAATTGTGCTTAGAAGTTCTATCAAAGTAAGTATATATTTATTTGAATTTTGATTTTTTCAAACAATACAAATTTTGAGGTTTGAATAATTTTTAATATATTCATTTTTCTGTAAATAAAATATAATTTAAAATAAATCTTTACTATTGTACGCCACCAACTTTGTGATATCTCAATTAATGCTTAGTAATTCAAAGGTTAACATAAACATATTTTAATACAATACAACATAAATTTGCTATAATAAACAATAAATATGACAATGAAAATATATCAAAACCAAATCTTATGCTTGCACATTTGTTTAATGTATTTTCAATATGGTGGTTGTAAATGGTTGTTAACTTTTGAGATCCAACATAATTATAAAATGAAGGAAAAAAAAACAGAATTGTCCATTATAGATACCCATAATAAAGTGACACATCCACATTATAAATGTCCAAACAAATCATTTACATGAAATCAATCTTCATTGCCATCACCCTAATTATCTTCCTCACTTAGCATTGTAACATTGTTGTTCTCTAAAAGATGTTTAGATCTCAGATCATGTCTCAGTA
>JASDQU010241878.1:98663-131756 GCA_032191745.1 Picea mariana | reverse complement strand
CACATGTGAAAGGTCACAACTGGCAGGGCCGACCTCTCACTCTGGGTGGGTAAACCCACCTTTAATTAATTCTGGGTCTTCCATAATAACTGCTGGGGCCGACTTCTTATTCTGCCCTTTGTAATTGTCTGATAACCAATCCGCAAAAGGGGATTTGGTCCTTATACAATTACCGACATGATTAATCCACAATGGGGATTAATCCAATAACAATAATAATAATAATAATGACATGATTAATCCGCAATGGGGATTTAATCCAATAATAATAAGAATGCTCTTCGCAGTTACATTATTTCAACAGAACGGGCGATGGATTTGCATAAATCCCCCTGGTGGCAACTTAAAACCTAATGGACACAAGCTTGCTAGGGCATCCTGTCATTCCCCCCCAGACATGGTCAAGTGGACAAGCATAAGATCCAAGCACCTGTTAAAAACAAAGGAATCAAATGCACATATTCAAAGGTTTTGAGGATCAGAGTGACACATACCATGATACCTAGACTCATTACCTCATGGAGAAAGAGCCATCTCTGATGCAGGACTAAGTCGAAGGTGATGGATGCTACTGCTGCTGCTGACAAAGTGGAGGCGCTGAAGGGAGAAAAGATGGGCCCTCCAGGGCCATGCTCAAGTCGATCTGGCTCTCGGTACTCCATGTCTAGGACTTGTGGGCCTTGAGACATAATCTCCTAGTTATCCCTAAAAGTGGGGGATAACAGGGTGGAGAGTAAATTCTCCCAGGCCACGAAACCAAACTAAAAGTCATTAAAGAGTGACAAATCCAATAATAGCAGGAGGTGGCGGGAAAACTCCTCTAACATAGGAGTCAAGCACGAGGTCTCACTTAGAGCAGGTGGGGAAGATATCCCCTCTCAGCTTGTTTTGGTGTTCGTGGACTACTTCTTGTATGGGGATTTTGAAAGTGAGAGGTCCCTTGGGTGGAATCACTTTCGAAATTTCGGACTTTGTTTCCCTACCCATATGTGTGGTCTCGACCTATGATTGTTTTTTCTGGTTGTTGAATGTGAAGTGGTGACCCTAGTGGCATCTCCTAGGATACCTACATAGGTGACTGCGAGGGGGAAATACCCACGGTACCCGAGGCAAAGGCATAATCGTCGTTTTGGCCCCTAGGGAGGGTGCTCTTCTGCATGGGGGTACGTGCACCTTAGTTGATCATTATGAGCAGGGTACCGTAACTGTCTCTCATACATTTGCTAGCTAGTCTTTGGGGACTTGACATCCCCCAGAGGTTTGACTTACGAAAGGCCCCATTCAACTACTAGTTTTCCCGTTGATTTCCTAGATTTGATAGGAGTGTGCTCTGTGGTATTGTGTCTATCCCTTTGCCTCACTTTCTTATAAAACTATAACGATAGGACTTCACTCGAATGCATGGGATCCCCCCGTTGGCTCGGTCTTTCCTAGCCTAAAGTGTGGAGTGAATCATATAGGTGACAACTAGTGACCCACTTGATAGTTTCCTTAGGCTTTCCCTCGCATCAAAGATTTGACTTTTTCTTTTATGGAGTGTCTGAGTGATAATAGGAAGTTAGGGATTATGCCTTTAATTATTATTTACTTGAGTTATTTTGATGAGCCTATCTATTAGAGGTAGAGAACAATGACATGTAGAAGACAAGTGATCAAGGAACATGCTTCTAAGAGCTTAATTGTCATCTATTTTCCTTAACATGGTAGAGGGTTAAGGGGAAATGAAAACCAATTGTTAGGACATAATGCTTATTTATAATTAGTTATTAGTCATTACTGTAAATATATTAGGGTGTGTGCATCTGTTCCAAAGGCGTTGTAACTCACCCCTACACTAAAATAAGATGATATATGAACATTACAAATCGGCTTAATAAAAAATTATCTCTTCTATCTCATTCTTTTGTTCTCTCTCTCTTGTGTCAACAAACAATGGTGTCAATGGTGTCAGAGCAATATGGATTATTAGTCCATGATCAATGAATTATGTGGGACCTGTTACAACAAAATCTAGCACCCCCATATGATGTAAATTCCTAAGCATCAAGGGGCTAGTCTTGTGCAACTTGGGAAGGCTACCCATTGTTGCCACAATAGCTCTTCCTCTCTCTTTTGGTTGGCTCTTCACCAACTAAAGGGTGGCTTCCCAAATGATAGAATTGCTAAGGCTATAAAGTGGAGGCACAAGGTGATATGTTGAAGAGTATGTCTAAGCAAAACGAATGGTACATAAATGAATGGGTAAATAAATGGTGTGAGAACAAAAAGGTGAAGGAAAATCCCAAGACCAATGCCAATCCAATCATGGGTTGAATGGAGTCAAAGTGGCATGAATCCAAGAGCGTGAGTGTTTGGATATGTAAGGTTAATAAGGGCTACTAGGCATGCCACAAATCAACCTTAGCTTTTTGAAATTTATGTAGAAAACTAACCTTGGAGAGATAGGATGGCTACTCTAGAACAATGCTATGACGGTGATGTTATATTATCCCAAGCAACAACCTAGTTTGTTAGATGCAAGCTTAATATAACATTAATGAATATAAGGGGGATTAAGTCCTCACATTACATTATCCAAATGACACATGGTTCATTACAAGGCCTTCATAACATGCTACAAGGGTTTCTTACAACAAAAATTAGCTTATGAAAAATAAATTGCACACATGAAGGCCTCTCACAAACAAGATATTATATCTCCAATCTTCCATCAAGCTCCAAGCATGCAATGTACAAATGTAGCCCAAGGGGAGAGCTCCTCAATTCCCAAAGTTTCTGTTACCCCCCATTTCTAGGGGTAACTAAGGAGATGATGTCTTGAGGACCTCAGGCTGCAGACATGGAGTACCGAGAGGCAGATGAGCAGGCAAAGCCCCTTTACCCACCACACATCACTACTTGATCAATGGCAACACCATCTACCACACCAGCTTGACCCACAGAGGACAACAGGTCTTGCTTCATGAGGTAACAAGTCCGATGTCATTTTAATATTTGAATCATTTGAACATGTTGCAAAGGGTCCTTCTTTCTTGATTTTGAAAACGTTTGCTTGGAAATTATGCCTTTTGCCTCATTTCACCTTGGTGGTTGACATGTTGTCCTAGTAAGTGGGTCACCCTATTTAAAAGGCTTGCTACTAGGGGGTCTCCTTGAAGGGTCATCGTACCATTCCCACACATACTTATCACTTTCCACACTTTTTCCCTTTCATTTCCTCATCTTCTGGGTTTTCGAGCAAATTGACCCAAGAAGGGTTTGTACCTTATTGCATGGGAAGAAGGGGCTAAAGGCCCAGAGGCTTGTAGCTGGAAAAATATAAAAGCCAAAAATTTAATCCTCTAGATGCTAACCCTAATGGTCCGGAGAGCAATGAAATGCTTCTCCATAAAAATTGAAGGACCTGTAAAATAAAACACATAACTAATAAATGTCCCGCTTGTTGAGGGAATGCATTGTGGTGTCTTTTACTTTCTTTGCACTTGGCACTGAATGTGTTCTAGCCTCAAGTGGCATTACAGTACTCCTTACTTTCCCTTGCATATAGTACTCAATGTTCAGACCTTAATCAATTAATGGCAAATAAAAGGGCTTGGAAAAATGTTGCATTGAAAACGAGGATGCAACCCCTCTACAAAAGCACCCATAAATGAGATAGTATGAGCCTTTGTATGTCAAGAAACCCCATGCCCAAAAGTCACGCCCCCATTCACCTCATACTCTTTTACATGACTTAGAGAGGATCTCCGCGAGAAACACTCCTTGACTTGGGGATTGATCTATTAATGTTTAAGCCATTATTATAGTTCTTTGCATTTCAATAGATAACAATAACATAAGATAGAATCACTGAAAAATACACAATCACAAGAGACACATCATTTATCCTGGGAAACCCTCATGGGGAAGAAAACCCAACAATACTTCTTTATTATAGAAAGCCAATACAATGCCAAGAGATAACTCAAACAAATACAGAAAGTCCTCTCCCAAAGATGCGCCTCTCTCTCTCTCTCTCTTCTCCAACTGTAGCTCCAAAACTTGTCTCTTAATGAACAACAGAGTGTGTATCCAAGTGAGGCGCTAGCCTCCTTATTTATACAAGTTTGGCATGTGTGGAAGTGTCTCTTCACTGGCAGGGCCGACTTCTCAATCTGGGTGGTTATAACCACCTTTATTATATTCTGGGGCCGACTTCTTCTTTAGCCTATTACAATTATATTATGACCAATCTGCAAAAGGGGATTTGGTCTTTTACAATAGCCGACATGATCAATCCACAATGGGGATTGATCCAATGAATAATATATCAAATAATAATCATAATACACTTTGCAGTTACATTATTTCAACAGTCCCCCTTAACAAGAAGGGTATTCTTCAACGGCATCAGGCGAGAGAGAGGACTGCATCATCAACAACATCAGGAGGACAACATCATCAATATCATCTTGGAACACTGACTGGCGTATCTATAAATCATCGGAAGTTTTCTTCATCGACAACATCGTCATTCTCAAAGGAATGCAATCATCATCTGCATCAATATGGATTAGTATAAAACTAATACATCATCATCACAGCACAAGGCTGGCTCATCATCATAATACTGGATTGGCCTTACGTCACAACTGTAAGGCTGGAAGCACAATGCTCGTCTGCTTTACGTCACAGCTATCAAACTGGAAGCAAGATACTAGACTGGCTTTACGTCACAACTATCAAGCCAGAAGCACAGTACTAGTCTCATCTCATCGTCTTGCTTTACGTCACAGCTATCAAGCTGGAAGCAAGATACTAGACTGGCTTTACGTCACAACTATCAAGCTGGAAGCACAGTACTAGTCTCATCTCATCGTCTTGCTTTACGTCACAACAATCAAGCTGGAAGCAAGATACTAGACTGGCTTTACGTCACAACTATCAAGCCGGAAGCACAGTACTAGTCTCATCTCATCGTCTTGCTTTACGTCACAGCAATCAAGCTGGAAGCAAGATACTAGACTGGCTTTACGTCACAACTATCAAGCCAGAAGCACAGTACTAGTCTCATCTCATCGTCTTGCTTTACATCACAACAATCAAGCTGGAAGCAAGATACTAGACTGGCTTTACGTCACAACTCTCAAGCTGGAAGCACAGTACTAGTCACATCACAACAACTACTCCCCCTTTCGAGGAAGGTCCTTTCGGACTATACCAAGCTTATCTCGAAAGTGCTCAAACTTTACACGAGATAGAGGCTTGGTCAACACATCAACAACCTGTTCATCCGTACTAAAGTACTGGAGCTTTATGGCTCCCCTTTGCACCATGTCACGGATGTAATGATATCGGATCTCTATGTGCTTCGACTTGTCATTGAATACAGGATTCTTTGTCATCTTTATGCAACTCTGGTTGTCACATAGGATTGTGGTTGCTTCCATCTCTAGGTCAAATAGACCGGTCATCAACTTTCGAAGCCATATAGCTTCGCAGCTGGCAGAACACGCAACAATGTATTCTGCTTCCGCTGTGCTGAGAGCAATGGTGGATTGCTTCCTACTCTGCCACGAGATCATGGATGATCCCAAACTGAAACGACATCCTGAAGTGCTTTTCCCGTCAGAAACACTCCCTGCCCAATTTGAATCAGTATACCCACTCAATGTGAAATCATGATCTCCATCATAACTGAGACCACAATCTAATGTACCCTTAAGGTACCTCATCACATGTTTTGCAGCCACTAGGTGAACATGTCTGGGTTCTACTAGAAACTGACTCAAGGTGTTCACGACAAAACAAATATCTGGTTTGGTGTTCGTCAGGTACATTAGCGATCCAATGATTTGTCTATACAGCGTGGCATCAATCAATTCTGACGAAGTATTGACCAATAGCTTCAGCTTCGTTTCCATGGGTGTATTCATGGACTAGCACTCTAACATGTCGAATCTCTTCAGGATTTCCACTGCATACTTCCCTTGGTTAAGGAAGATCCTCTCTGGACTCTGCCATACCTCGAGACCTAAGAAATAATGCATTAGGCCAAGGTCTTTTATATCAAATTCTGAGGCGAGTCTCTTCTTACATTCGGTGATGAGTTTTTCTTCTCCAGTCAAGAATAAGTCATCCACATACAACAATAATATCACTGGCTCATCGTTCATAACCTTGAAGTAGAGGTTAGAATCTGCTTTACTCTTGGTAAAGCCCAAGCTCGTCAAGAAACTGTCTATTCGGCCATACTAAGCTCTAGGAGCTTGCTTCAATCTGTACAAGGCTTTCTTCAACTTGCAGACATGAGACTTCCTGTCTTCAACTTCAAATCCTTGAGGTTGCTATTTATACACTTCCTCTTCGATGACACCATTTAGGAAAGCTGTCTTTACGTCCATCTGGTGTAACTTCCACTTTATCTTAGCTGCAAGGGCTATGGTGGTTCTGATCGAAGTGTATCTGGCTACAGGAGCGAATGTCTCTTCATAGTCAATGCTTTCCTTTTGAGAAAAGCCACGAGCGACAAATGTTGCTTTATACTTCTCAATACTTCCATCAGCAGCATGTTTTATTTTGAAGAGCCATATGGAAGATACCACGTCCTTACTTTTAGGTTTGGGAACTATTTCCCAGACATCATTCTTTATTATGGATTGGTATTCCTCCGTCATGGCATCTGCCCATTCTTTCTTCTGAATGGCTTCTTCAAAGCAAATAGGCTCTTTCTCTAGGAGATCACACATCAAAGCCGTATAACTGGAGAATGGCTTTGGTTTCTTCACCTGTCTCGTGGTTCCTTCAGGAACACCATACTTCTCTCCATCTTGAATAAGCTCTCTTGCCCAAGCAGGCTTTCTCTTATGGAAGATCGTCATTTGAGGAGGTTCTTGAAATTCTACTATGTCATGATCTTCTAGAATTTCCTCATCAGGGGAAGTTACGACTTCCCTCACTGGTTCTGCAGCTCTGGGAACCTCCCTCATTGATTCTGCAATTCTGGGGATTACGGGTTCCTCTTCATATACTTCTTCAAGCTAACATCTTCTCGATTTCTTGAGTGCTCCATCTTCATCGAAGGTCACATCCCTACTGATCTCAATGTGACGGTGAATTGGTATATAGATCCTGAAGGCCTTGGAGACCTCACACTATCCCACAAATATTCCCCTCTTTTCTGAGGGTTCCAGCTTGTTTCTCTTCTCTTTCGGTATATGTATAAATACTGGGCAGCCAAATATTTTGAGATGGCTTACCTCTGGCTTCTTTCCAGTGAACATCTCTTCCAGGGTCTTGAACCCAAGTGCACTATGGGACAATCGGTTTTGCACATATACGACTGTCATTGCTGCTTCTGCCCATAGGCACATAGGAAGATCTTGATCATGGATCATAGTCTTCACAGCTTCCATTATTGTTCTGTTCTTTCTTTCAGCTACACTGTTTTGTTGAGGATTATAGGGAGTAGTGAGTTCCCTCTTGATCCCAACATCTTTGCAGAAGTTCACAAACTCTTTTGAGGTGTATTCTCCTCCATTATCTGACCTGAGTATCTTGATCTTTCTTTCAGAAAGATTCTCTATCAAGGCTTTGAATTCCTTGAACTTGTTGAACACTTCATCTTTAGATTTCAAAAAATACACCCAGGTTTTACGAGAATAATCATCAATAAATGATACATAGTATACATACCCACTCATGGAGGACGATGGCATTGGGCCACACACATCTGAATGAATGAGTTCTAGGACTCCTTCTGCTTTGCTGTCTCTCTTCGGAAAAGGGTTCTTGATGTTCTTCTCTTGTGCACATCCATTGCATACGCCTTCATGGTCAACCTTGAGTTCTGGTAAACCTGTGACTGCTTTGCATATGTATGGTAGCGCCTTGTAGTTAATGTGAGCTAATCTTCTATGCCAAAGTTCACATGGGTTTTCAATGGCGTGGGCCATGGCAGCTTCTGAGTGACCCTTTAGCTTATACAAGCCATTTTCTTCTTTTCCAATGATGATTGCTTCATTTATGGTTTCTCCTTTAGCCCACATAAGAACTTCTCCATCTATAAAGGCAACTCTGAAGCCTTTCCTTTCTAAAGCTGAAATGGAGAGTAGGTTCTTTGTCCTTCATCTTCATTGAATTTCCGGAATTAAGCTTGTAGTTTGATTCTCCCACTCCTTTGATGGGATATTGGTAATCATCTCCAAGTGTCACTTTCTGAGAAAACTTTTTTTTTCTGAAATACAAGAGAGAATGTCTCTTTGACATGTCATGTGCTTTGATGCACCACTATCAATGAGCCAAGTGTCTTCTCCAGGTGTTACCGATCCTGAGAGGGTCGAGATTAAGACATGGTCTTTGATCTGTTCTCTTATCATCTTTGTGGGTGGCTCTTCATCTTCAACTGCATGGGCATGGTGCCTCTTATGTTTCCTCTTGTATTCTTCTCGTCTAGTTGGACAAAATTTCGCAATGTGTCCCATCTTGTTACAATGGTAGCATTGTACAGATGAGTAATCTCTTCCTTTTGTTGTCCTTTCTTCTGAAATATCCTTGGATGAGATTCTTTATGATTGAATTTGTTTGGGGGTTGTAAGTCTCTTTTTGGAAGTAGGGCTCTTCCTCCTTTGGTGTGAGTAGCTAGGGCTTGATCATCATCTCTTGCTAGTAACAATTCACGGTTAGCTACTCTTGTCTCTTCTTGAATGCATTCTTCCCATAGACCATCAAACTTTAGTTTCTTCGTTCTGGCACAAATCGTTTGGATGAATGCATCCCAAGGTCTTGTGAGACCATTTAGGGCCGTCATTATAAGTTCGTCTTCGTCTATAGTATCTCCAATCGCTTCTAGTTGTTCTTTGAATTGGGATATTCTGGAGAAGTATTCTTGGATTGATTCTCCTTTCTGCATTCTTGTCTTCTTGAGCTGAGTTCTAAGATTCATCTTCCGGTTTATGTTCTTTCCTTCATATAGTCTGTTTAGGGCATCAAACATTTCTTTCGGAGTCTTCTTTGATGACACATAGGGAATTAGGTGATCTTTGATTGAATCTGCAATGATTATTTTGGCCCTGATTGTGTCCTTTTGGTGCTTTGCTTTCCCTGCAACATCGTTGGGCTCTGACACTTCTTCTTTGACGAATCTTGCTAGGTCATTCTCTTCAAGAATGAGACCAATCCTATACTTCCAGGCACGAAAGTTTTCCACACCTTTTAGTTTGTCAACAAGCTTAACGCTTGCAGACATCTTCTACCTGAAGCTGGGAAAATGTCCAAAAAATGAAAGTGTTCAAAATCAAATTCTGAACTTACCAGGAGGTGCGCTTGGCTGAGGCGAGTAGCTTGGTGTGCTTGGATCTGAGAAAATCCAACTTTTATCCCTCCAAACTTGATCTGCAGATTTTTGGACTGGTGCTTCTGGTTTTCTGGTACCTCTGGTACTTCTGGTTCTCTGGTTTTCTAGTACTTTTGGCACTTTGTGAAACTAGGGTTTCACTTTCCGAGAGATCTAGCCACTGAAAAGGTGCGCCGAAGGTGCCAAAATGATCCTTGAGGGAGGGCACACTTTTCTAGATGGTTTTAGGGCTAAAATACCTCACCAACAAAAAACCCTAATTTGCATGTACGACAACAGTGACGTTTTTCTCTTTTCTCTTGTGAAAGATGCTCTCTTCAGCTTGGCTCTGATACCATGTTAATGTTTAAGCCATTATTATAGTTCTTTGCATTTCAATAGATAACAATAGCATAAGATAGAATCACTGAGAAATACACAATCACAAGAGACACATCATTTATCCTGGGAAACCCTTATGGGGAAGAAAACCCAGCAAAACTTCCTTATTATAGATAACCAATACAATGCCAAGAGATAACTCAAACAAATACATAAAGTCCTCTCCCAAAGATGCACCTCTCTCTCTCTCTCTCTTCTCCAACTGCAGCTCCGAAACTTGTCTCTTAATGAACAAGTGAGTGTGTGTCTAAGTGAGGCGCTAGCCTCCTTATTTATACAAGTCTGACACGTGTGGAAGTGTCTCTTTACTGGCAGGGCCGACTTCTCAATCTTGGTGGTTATAACCCTCTTTGATATATTTTGGGGCCAACTTCTTCTTTAGCCTATTACAATTATATTATGACCAATCCGCAAAAGGGGATTTGGTCTTTTACAATAGCTGACATGATCAATCCACAATGGGGATTGATCCAATGAATAATATATCAAATAATAATCAGAATACACTTTGCAGTTACATTATTTCAACATGATCTACCCAATAGAACACCATGACAACCCTCCCATACTTAAATTTGGCAAGTTGTATAAGGTCTTTGAGCATTTGTTTATTTTGAAAAGGGAGGATTTGATGCACATGTTTGGGTGGTTCTTTTATTAAATATGGCTTACTTGGCATGATACTTGTGACTTGTGGACCCTTGGAGGGCGTACTTGTTTGTCTTTGCAGGGCCTTGCTAGGTGAAAGCTTGTTCGTGGAGTCACAAGGTTGCTTGGACCTTCATAGGGGCATGAAGCCCACAGGTTGGATGATGCGCGCCCTCTCATTGAACAGTTGGGAGGATGAACGTTGCCTTTGGAGGCACTTGGACACCATGAGATGATCACATTGTAGCCCCTTGCACGTCAACGTTGGCCTTGGAAGGCCTAAAACGTCATCTTCTATGCCCTAAATGTCACATGGAGGCTAGGGTTTTGATGGGGTTTCATGGTTGATGGTGATGTGACATGGTTTGATGGAGAGAGAGACAACATGGCATGCACTAGAGCATTTGGTGGAAAGGCACATGGCCTTTGGAGGCCCAACGATCTTCATCAAAAGGCTCAATGTCTCTCTTGGAGGCCTAACGTCACCCATAAAAAGGGAATTACTTTATATATTTTGTAATTTTAAGTTGTAAAGGGCAATTAGAGAAGGTCGACCTCTCTAATTTGTTGTTGACTTTTCGAAAAGTGGACAAATTGGTTTTAAGTGACCTTGTATAAATAAAGGTCACTTTCATTTCATTTGGACATAACTCTCACTTTAGAATTACATATTGCTTGGCTGAAATTTTCTCTCGCTTGAGAATTATATATTGCTTGGCTGAAATTTTCACCCTCCTTTGGCAATTCGCTCTATCTCCCTCTTGATGCTTTATGGATGCTTTTTACTTGTCTATTGGAGGGAAGGCTAAGGCGCTATCTCTTGATGCTTATCTCTTTGATGAAATATTCTTGGTAAAGAAGGGTTTTTCATGTTATCTCTTGAAATTGGCAAGGAATTTTTTGCATATTGTGTTGTTTCTTCTTGTTTCAAGGTTAATTTGTTTAGATCTTTGGAGGAGTGTAAGGGCATTCACCCTCCACCAATATCCATCTTGTTGTCATTGAAAAAAGCTACTTTGCAAAGGTTGCTACAAGGAGTAAAAGGGCTTACACCCTTGTAGATTTACTTTGCTAGGTTTTGTTTGCTCCAGGGAGTAAAAAGGCTTACACCCCTAGAGAAGTAACAAACCCTAGCCCATACACAAGAGACTTCATTAACCCAATTGATAAAGCACTAGTCTAATTTGCATTGGAGATATAATATTCTTGCATTGATATGTGTGAATTTTTGAGATATTGCAATTGTTCTTGCTGGAAATAATTCTTTCTGCTTCAAGCTTAATTGTGCCCTAGGGGCATCTTCTTTAGCCAAGTAATTTTATTGCTGTAATACATTTAATGCTACAGCCATTAGGGCTGCTGCAAAATCATCTTCTCGTCACTCATTGTTCACTTTTCTACAGCTAAAAGTCACTAGCAAGCTGCCATAATTGTTCCACTAATCAAATGCTATCTTTTGGGTGGATTGTTTGTTGATTTTGGTGGCTAGAAGTTGCTGCTGTAGCAATAGTTTGCTACAGCCACAAGACTGTTACAACACTTGCTGATAACACTAATTAACAGCCCCTTAAATGCTACCAAAGTCTTGCTCTAACTATTGTGAATTTATCTAGTCATTGCTAGCTTTGTTTCCATCATCTTGCACTAGGTTTTGGTAGTATAATTTGCAGCTGATGTAACTTGTTTACCGCAGAAAATATATTTCCATACTGCTGCAATTTTGGGACAGCAAGGTTTCTTATTGATTCCCCACTGGTTAAAGGCTTTGTTTATCATCTATTGTCTTGTTCCGGGTAGGGCTAACACTGTTTTGCAGGTACACAACCTTGGCAAATCATTCACCAACCATCAAGACTCTTTATCAAGCCTCTCTCCATTTCCTAACCTTGACCTCTAGGGGCATCCTCTTATATCTTTTCACTTTCATCTCAATTCCCCTAGGGTCACCCAAGATTCCCCCCTTGTGGTGATTTTCATCATCACTAAAGTGAGGGGAGTGTTTATCTAAGGTGACAGTGGGTAAATACTCCCATAGTTGTCATACATTTGTGGTTTGGATTGGGCTTTGCCCAAGCTACAATCCGTGCGATAACAGTCTCAACTACCATTACAATGGAGAAAAAACTATGTGGATGCCTCCACATATGTGCCAAGGAGGTGAGCGTTCCACATAAAACTATGCTTCACATCATAAGCAACCCATCCATGTGTGAAACACATCCATAAAAGCTAGGGCATTAGAGTAGTGGGCCTCTAACCATGCTAATACCCCTTGAAAAGTAATAAACCATATGAAAACGAGGGGATATATGCCAAGCACCATCCATAACAATGATGCCAAACAAATGACAATACATACCATAGGTGAAGATCCTCCATATAAGCTAGGGCACTCTCACACCAAGGCTTCAACAACACTATACCATGTAAAATCACCCCATATGTGAAAATAAGTGAAAGCGAGGGGGGAGTGTCGAGCACTCTATGCTATTATGATGCCAACCAAATGAAGATGTCTATGCACTACCAAACTAGCCCAAAAGTTTCAGGGTGTTCCATCAAGGGAGTCATATAATCATCTAGCAGAAATGAAGGCTAGAACACCACATGGCCAAGTGTAATTCAAGTATACCAAATAAAACACCATCAAGTGATAAACTATCAACCAAGGCATCAAAGATCATCAAGTGAGCTGACAATCCCTAAGGATTTAGAGCTCCATCAACCTATAAACCTTCCTTTGTGATAAAAATGAAAAGTGTAGTGAAAAATTTCACTATTGTAAGCCTCATGTAAAATGAGTTGTAATAGGGTCCACCCTGCAGGAGGAGAGTATTTGATAACCTGCATAAGGTCTTTAATAACAACCCATTTGCCAGTCTTTTGGGCCGACAACCTATTCCTAGGACTATTTGAGCTCCACAACTTACAATCTTGTAAGATCAACATTGAGGAAAATCCTTTGGGGGAGGGAAATTTTTTTTTTGCTTAGCCCGAAGGGCTTGCAGTCTATCCTCCAAGGACCAAAAATAGAGGAAGAGTGCTGTGTTGGAGACAAACCATGTGCTCTCAGGGGTCAAATTCAGGAGGCCTAAAGTATCCTAAATAAAAGAGAACCCCTTTTGCATGGTGTTTGGGGAAGGAGATGAGGATGATGGGAGTCATCTCACCTTCAAGTTTAGCTCTTGAGCTCTTCTGGAATGTTTCTCTAGGAGTATTGACTGAACCATTTCTTCGACCTTCGCATGGGGGGGGGGTGTGTGTGTTGTTTCTTCCCCTTACCACATGAACCTAGGAATTGCAGCTTTCCTGTCGGGTCTTAGCTTCTTGCTTGAATAAGGCCTATTGCAACTAAATTTCATCTTGCTTGTTCTTGAGATCAAGGATATCCACATGAAGGGAAACCCTTGGAGGATGAAGAATTTTTTGATTTTTGGTATCATTAAACTATTGTTTTAAGATTGAGTTCTCGGATTCAATTTTCGCTACCTGTTGGTGGGATTACCGACATCTATTTGTTGTGCCAGGTTGGATAATTCCACGAGTTCCAATCTTTTAATCAACTCCTGAATACAATTATCCATTTTATTGCTATTGTTGCCACTTACTTTGGAGTCTTGTAAATTTAATTATGGAATTGTTTTTGTAGTTTTGTTGGTGCCCCCCCCCCCCCAACAAAGGGGTCTTCCATCCCCCTCTTTGAGCGGGTTGTAGATAGTGAGGAGTTTGAGATAGTGTGTAGCAATGGAATTGGCGGAGTTGCCCTCAGTGGGGTCACTAATATAGGCGTATGCTCTGATGGTGATGAGAAACACATGATTGATAGGCATTCGAAGCGTCGACACTGGGTTGAGCAAAGGGCTTAGGCCATTACCTGACACACATAATACAACCATGAATAGGGGGTTTGGGTTGAGCAAGTATACGCTTGAGGGATGGCGGCTATGTGCTTGGGATCAAGTCATGTACTGAGCAAAGAACCTTAAATGGGTGTCAGGCTTAGGCCTCAAACCCCTAACAGGCGCTCAAGTTATGGGTTTAGTCTCAGTTCGAACCACGAACATGCACATGGGTTGGTTTGGGCTTCAAACACAGACAATTGACTATGGGCAACTCGGACGGGAGATGGGGGCCAGTGGGAGATGGTGACCATGGGAGACTCGATGGGAGAGGGCACCTATGGGAGACTTTATGGTGGCTCAATGGGATATTCAATGGTGGCTCGATGGGAGACTTGATGGTGGCTCAAAACACATTCATTACATTCTACGGGGACTCAATGGTAGATGGCGGCCCGAAACACATTCGTTACATTTTGCGGGAGACTTGATGGGACATGGCAGCTACGGAAGACTCGATTACAGCTTGATGGGAGACTCGATGGCGATTCCTAGGATTTGGGTGGTGCTTCCACATGCCGCTCAAAGGTGTTTCCCTGCTCCCATGTCCTTGCCTCCTAGAAACTTGGTGGAACATTGGAAGCCACGATGGAGTCTAGATTGTTGTGAAATTGCTATCCAACTTTTATGGTTATTTTTTAGACATGGGAGAACATCACGTGTAGTTATTTTGGTGAGATGGCACTTCAAACATTTCACTCTCCCAGTCATTAGTTTATTGCAAATATTATATTGGACCTTCCCCCATTAAGGTCTTTGCAAAATTAAAAACTAGTCTCTTTCATTAACTTTTCAAATGTTTTAAGGCTTTATGATAAAATGTGGTGCATGAGAAAAAGCAGGCTGGTTTTGGCTTTATGGGAGAGAGAGATAAGCTAAAAAGGCAGGTTGTAATCCTTTAGAATAGTTCGATATATCCTCCTTCAAAATGGATTTTGAACCAGTTACCTAACATGCCCTCCTTTACAAAGGAATGCTGTCCAATTGAAATTCAAGTCCATAGATGAAAGTTGTAGGCTCCCCACCTCTTCCCTCTTTTCCAAGCAATTTCAAATGGTAAAAATAGGCAAGTTTGATTTTAACAAACTCTTCAAGTTTCTCTTTTGAACCTGCAAACCCTCTCACACAACAGAAAACAACACTGAAAACATATGTGAAATGAGTGAGAAAATTTTATTTATTTATTTTTCAGAGACCAATTGAGATTGTCATGAACTTCATGAGTACTCGACACTGTTAATACTTGCTGAGTCTTGTTTTTGACTAGAGAATTTGGCTGAGACTTGCTGAGTTATGACTTTGAATAGAGAATTTCGCTGAGAGTTGCCGAGTTATAATGATAGGGGGCAAGCTGACTTGGCTTGTTGAAAGTTGGTGAATTTTGTCAGGCAGTGTGACCATGATTGGTTATACTAGAAAAACTATTCTTCCATTTTGATTCCAAAAGGAGAAAAGTTTTTTCAAGGACAATACTGGTACCCTTGTTGTTTGTTTGTTGTAATTCTCCATGTTCCGTTATGTACTTATTTGAACTATGAAGTAATATAGGCAGCATTTCTAAAAAAAATAGTAGTGCCAAACCTACATTGAGGTGGAAAGCAAGGGGGAGGAAGGTAAAGGCATCAGGTTACTAGGTTCATGGAAGCACTTTGTTGTCCTTAAAATTGACCAGATCTCTTTGCGTTGTATCCTAAGTCACTGCATTTGGCTACTTTCCTTGATGAAATTCGAAATTTGCCGAATTCCAAGAAATGGCGAATTAATTCCTTCAAATTCATCCTTTATATTCAGCTGAATCTCATTTTCATAATTTGACACTTGAATTTGCCTGCAATTTCATCTTTTTAAAGGGGAATTTGCTGAAATTCGTTTAATTCTCTGAGTTAAGATTTTACGGTTTATGGGCCAAGGTCCAATTTTCTGCATGGGCATGCTCTTTCGCCCTAGCCCTGTTATACTCGTTGAGCTATACTGATTATATACGAACCCTGCTCAGTTTTGTACTTGCAGATCTGGGTTCGACTGATTCCATTGGCAGAAACATGGCTCGACCTCAGCATATCCTATGTCTTGATGAACTCCATGAGTCTTGCTTGCCCACCTGTAAATATTAAACACATTCCTTGAGATCGCTGCCAAAATGGCCATATCCAACGTCTTTCCTGAAGAGAAACAGGAATGCGGCTACTAGGGAAATTGGAATGCCGCTACAGGACCACCGCCTTGAATAGCAATTTGCCCATTCATGCATCCGCCAACATTATAACATATAAGCTTTAGATATAATTAATATAAATCAGTATAATATAATTAGATTATGAATTAAATAAATCAGTATAATATAATTAGATTATGAATTAAATAAATCAGTATAATATAATTAGATTATGAATTAATATAAATTTATATATAAAATTTAGTTTATGTATTTATAATTTATATAATATATAATTAAATTTTATAATTTTTATTATTCATAGAAATTGTATCAATAAAATTATAGAAATTCAAAATAAATGTATATATTTTCATGTTATTTGCATGCTATTTTTATTTTTATCTTATATTTTTAATGGATGTATTAAATTTTATAACATATATTTTTTAATTTTCAAATTTTATAGTCCATCGAATTTAATGCTGAATTTTATTACCAAAATTTCCAATCTCGAATTTTTGTCGAACTTCAAGGTCGCCGAACTCGAACTCGAACCAGGTGACTATGATTGTATCTCAATGTCATGGCCCAGCTACAACCAAACCATGTGGCCATGGGTTCTGATATAGTCTTGAAGCCTAGCATTTTACCCCACCAGCTGACTACTCTATTATATTGTCAGTGCAAACTTGTCTAATCTTATATGTTAAGCTACAATCATATCTTCTCAATGGTAGTTGGATACTTCTATAATACATGGCCTGTGGCCTTTCTTCTTTAAAATTGATTGTTCATTAATAGTGTTGGTATCTAGTGAATATATTTGTTGTGTTGTCAATATATTTTGTTTATACCTAGGCACTAGGTTTTGTTGAATAAAAAAAATTTCAAATATTTTTTACTAGAGCTTGTTCAAGATGTGCATAAATATTGGGCATATGCTTTTCTATTTTCAAATGTCGTTGTCTCTCTCATCTTAAATGATGTTTGCTCTTAACATTCCTATACTGTGCAATCACTTCACTTGCAGTCTCTCGTATTGAAGCACGCAGTGAGCAGTTTGACATGTACATGCTTCTAGATGTGAATATTGACGTATATCCTGTTTCTGTGGGAGAAAAATTTGCTGTTGCATTGGCTCCTACTCTTAATCTAGATGGTACACCAGACAATGGTTATTTTATTCAAGTAAGTGATGGATTGTGTACCTTCTTTACTATTTAACACCCAATTGCAATGTTCTTTTGTTGGATTCTGTACCTTGTTTCGCACGTGTATCTCTACAACATGCATGCTTGATACACAATGAAAGCTGTTATGTTTCGTTCAAGTCCATATATATGAACATTGAAAATTGTTATTTTTTCGAAAATGCATCATTAAAAAGTACATCAAGAATTATACATCATGAACCCAAAGTGTGACTACACATGTTATCCTTCTCCACATAGGCAAGGAGAGAGCATGTTAGCTTTGGTTCTAATCTCAAGAGAATCTACATCTTTCCTGAAAATGCCAATCCTGGCTGAGATTGTACTACTTTGATCTGAAGGTTTCTACTTCTCTGATGCACAATAATGAAGCCTTATGCAGAAAACGTAATACAACAAGAGACAAACCCAGAATTAATAAGAATTGGAATAGATAGCTTACTTCCATTGCTTAGGCAAGCGCCTTATATAAAGTTTACAAAAGATCCATCTGGACAAAGTCAAACTTAACCAATACAAAATATGCACGGAGCTCAATAATTGATCTGCATTTATTTACTTAAGCTATATATTTCATATGCCTAGGAACCAGCAATCTAGGTGTCATGAAGTGGCACTGTTATGGAGAAATGTGCCCCTTGAGATGAGTATCCTTGTGGTACGTCAGATCTTCACGGTTTAACTTGAAAGTGTCCCTTATTTCCTCCTGAGTTAGGAACGAAAGTAATCACCAAAAGGTCAAAGCAGCAAACAATAATAATATGTTGTGCCCTGAATACCCGGGGTCAGTCATGTACATCTATGACAGCTGAGCGGGGGTTGAGAAAAAAGAACATTGTACAAGAAAACGTGAGCAAGCACAATAGTTCAAGGGCGGCAGACTTGGGCCAGCTTGGCATCTTCACTGTAGGCATGCTGGACATGTGGTGAAGAAGAAGTGGAACAGTGCAATGGCTGGAAATCCTTGAAGCCGAATCTGGAGATGTGGTATATACTATATACTATATAGACTGCTGTATAGTGAAAGCGTTTGTGCAACACCTTGGGTGCTGGCTGAATCAAATTGAACAAAGCAATATTCCATGGGAGCTGTTCTGCATAACCATCCCTATCATCCATGCAGGCATTTGCCATTAACACTGAGGAGAATATAAGAGGAACCATCTTTCTGATAGTCCAGCTGGAGTCTAACAGAAATAAGAAAGAAAAAGTACAGCTGGTAGCATTGTAAAACGTTGGTGTATGATCTCAATGTTGCAGCAAAAAGTTGCTCCACCAGGTATAGATCTTGTGAAGATGAATAATAACTGCAAACTTGGGATGCTTAACACGAGTTGGGCCATTGGTTTGTTTGATCTGTGGCAGTAGGTTTGTGCCACTGCTTCACCAACCAAATCAATCTTGTTGAGGATAATGTGCTCAGCATAGGTAATTTACACAACGTCCTCATTCACCACCCCTCTGGGTTGAACTGGCTCCAAATGTCTTTTGGGATTGTTGACAGCCACCAGAGCGACTACTCCATCCTCTTTTATTTGTGCCGTAAGCTTGTGTGCAACAGTGAGGAAAACTTTTGCACAACATTCGCTTTGACTGGACAACATAGGTAACCCTTATTGAGTAGCATAATAGGATATGTTGTCGTCCTAATACACACCTACAAGCGTGGAGAAGTGTCCAACCCACTTGTTGTGTCCTTGGAGTCACAAACCTAAGTCTACACCCACTGTCACCTCAATCTAGACTTCTTCCGTCTAGGCTCACTCCTAGGGAAGCCAAGGGGGGTAGACCCTATTAAACTATGTGAAGTATTGTTGTTAAGGTTCTAGGAGTTAATTGAGTTATTAATTAGGGAAACCCAATCCAATGTCAAGCAACAAATGTAATGATGCAATTCTTTCAAATGACAGACAAACCTTTATTTGCAAATCAACAATTAGACCAGTGCCTAAAGATTAATCAAAATTGATTTATTGAGATATACAACAAAGAAATATAGCTACACAAGAATGAAACAATGTTATGAAATATCTACACAATATGAGAAATAACTTTACACTTAGACCAATTATGTTCAAATAAATAAAGAACGCTCGAAATAAAAAATGTTTGGAAACAAGTATTCACATGAAAGAGATTTGCTTAAAAGTAAATTGCAAAACTTGAAAAGAAAATGTAGTGAAAAAAATGTAGATTGATTTTAACAAGTTTTTATGTCTCTCTTGAGCTTAAGGGTATTAAGTGTGAGAGTTGTAGTAATCCTAAGCTATGTGACTAGCCCTAATCCTTATTCCTTCAACCAAAAGGAAGTGTTGGGTGCTCAATAAAAAGAACAAACAAGGTTCTTCCCTAGCTCCACAGGTCAAATCCAGAATGCTTGGGTGCTCAACAAGGAGGACACGTAGTGTCGTGAAACTGTCCCCGACTTCAACCCCTTCTAGCTTCCCAAGTCACTTTTTTTGATGGTTTAAACATTAATGGATTGGGTGCCTAATTAATCTAGCCTCTCAATCCTTTGCCCTTTCTTAGTTACCTAAGATCCACAAAGTGGCAAGGGGAGGGAATACAGGGCAGAAGGCGGGGCACCAATTCGATTACTTTGCAAATATAAAACTAAACTAACCTTCACGATTTTGCATGGATGGAAAAGTCAAACACTATGCAAGGTGTGGGCGAAATTAAATAACTTGAAATTAAAAAGCAACCTCACAACTATGGCACAAGATGGAGGACAAGCCTACCGGTTTTATGCCAAGGTTGGTAAAAAATAAAAGAAATGAAATAAAGTAAACTAACCTAGCCACTCAACCTTCTCTTTGTGAGAGAAGTGGGGCAAAAATCTTAAGCAAAACAGAAAATTAAATCTTAAGCTAGCCTTCACGATATTGCATGGATGGCAAAGCCAAGCACTATGCAAGGTGTGGGCGATATGCTACACTAAATTACAATTTACAGATTTGGAGTTAAAGTAGAGAGAGTGCGAGCCCAAGAGACTCTCTTGGGCTGCTTACAATGCTTTAGAAGATGAAAGGGGAAGTGGGTTTTGGGACCACAACTCTTGGATGCTTCCTTGAGTCTTTTGAGACCAAAAACTGATAAGAATCCTCCTTAAACTGATGAAAACCTGCAAAAAACAACAAGCTTTTCTTTCTGGAAAATGCCTAGAAGACTTTAAATAATTTGATTTTTTGTTAATACATAAACATAAATTATTTTAGAAATATCTGAACATGAAAAAATAGATTAGATTGCAATATTAGATGAAAATAATGCTTAAAATTAAAAGATAGATGGCTGAAAATGAAAACAGAAAAATACAAAGAGCTTTGGATGGTTGAACAAGTGAATTTTCAGATCTGAAATCCACTCCTCCAAGCCTTTGGTAACCTGCAGATAGGTAAATCCTTGCTACAAAATACCACAAGAAGGTGAGTATATTCTAATAGCTTGTAAAATACTTTCCAAACCTAATAGAAATAACCCACAAAGATTAATAGCAATACTACTACTAATCTATCCAAACAAAATACTTTGCTTGGGTCTCCAAGTGAAATAATGCAAGTAAAGAAATACCAAGAAAATAATTGCAACAATATTACCTCGAGAATAACACAATACAATGACTCCAAGAATACTCCAAGAGACACAAAACATCCTCCAAAGCTTCAATTTTATTATTCAAGAAAAAATTGCCAAATGGCACCAAGAACCATAAGAGAAAATGGGAGAGAATGAGAGAGAGAGGGGAGAGATTTTGGCATAATAGAGTTTCTTTGGAAAACTCATGTGAAAATGAGGAGGGAAGACTTTCTTTTATATGAGGGAGAGATGAGGGACCCCTCTTGGATGAGTTACAAGTGTCACCCATCCAAGAGAGAGAGAGAGAACAAGTCAAGGAAGAGACACTTTTAGCGTTTTGGTAGTGAGTTAGGGTTTGAGGGGTGAGATGTAAAGGGGGAAAACCCCTTTTGACTTGTCAAACATGACGTTAGGCTGTAGGAAGGGCGCACTTAGGGTTTTAGGCATTTTTTCACTTTAATTTTTTACTTTCCCCTAAGTTCATGAGGAAGGGGGTGCACTTTTCACTAGGGAGACTCACTTTTGGTTGTTGGCTTGTCATGGGGAGGTCTTCTAAGTGGATTTTCACTTTTCCAACTTAGGAAATATATTAGAAATCATTTCCCCACTTTCTCTCATGACTTCAGATATTTTTACAATTTTTGGCTTTTCTACCTAAGCCAATTATTCGCTGAGTTTTGACTGACTTGGACTCCTCATGGACAATGACCTAACAAAACTTGTCCAATTGAGATGAAACTTGGTCCAAGGGCATAGGGGGTCATAAGCTATTTGATTTGAGTACTCACACCCCTATACAAAATCCACAAGGACCAAATTTTTACATTTTACACAAAAAATAATTAAAATTTCCAATTAACGAAAAATTTTAATAATTAAAAAATCCTTTCAAAACTTAATGAAATTACCCAAGACTCTAGAAGATGTCTAGCAGGGTCATTTACAACATTTCTAAACCTTAGTCACCCCTTGAGCTCGATCATTAGAATGACTTTCACCACTTTGGAGGATTATTTGAGTGAAAAACTCAAGGGTAATTAAAATCGCCGAAAAGCAAGATTAATTACATGAGGATAAAAAACACTCGGTGAAAGGACTTCCCTAATGATAAAGTCCTAAGCAACTAACTAAAAATTGACACATGCTAACATATTACATTATTATCCCACGCAAGGGAGCATACATTCCGTGTACACAAAAAGACGTGCTGGGGGCAAAATTGCCCTGCTGAGCCATAAGTCTTCAAATATGTTGTACCACAAGGTACATAGCTTCATGGTACATGACGTTGACACCTAGTTGAAATAGGTGGTCAACAGGATCCATGGATATCTATGCCACCATATTCAATTGCTATGATTACAAGTTGTTTTCCATATTTAGAGGTTAGAATATTGTTGTCCAACATCATGTCAGCATCTAAGCAGATTCTATGGGATGGAGCAAGTGAATATATATGGTGTTAAAAATGGAGAACTTGAATAGGTTCTCAGGATATTTAAAGCATCAACCATCAAATCAGAAAGATGGAGATTATGAGGAATGTGTCCCAAGAATCTAAGTGAACCTTTGTGGCAAGCTGGGTTAATTTCCTTGAGGAACTCTGCTTTATTTTGTGGATATGTTGCACTGGAGTTGAAAGAAGGGACAAAAACCTCAATGACTATGGGAGGCATGTCTATAGGGTTGCCAATAGCATGAAATTGATGAAAAGAAATGTGTGAAGTGTTTGCGAATCTTGAAGCTGCCTGGATGGCTGACTTGCAGGTTAGAGATATTCTAGAATTGCAGGAAAAATTGGTGGCACAAAAACTCAGCAGCAAAATTCAGTGGGTCATAAGCAAATAATCTATACCTTACTCGTGGCCTCACAGATGCAGCCATATTGTTAATCTGAGATAGAAAGAAGCACAACTGTTACCATAATACTAGCTTGAGATGAAAATAGAAGAAAAAATGAAGGTGTTAATGTTAGACTCACCATAGTGCTTGTCGAAAGAACCTACCAGAGACTCAGTATGCTTAGCAACTTAGGGAGAATTCCTGGTGAAAGTATGGTCTTGTCCCAGAAAAGTTGTTAAGGTTCGCTCATGCTTGGAACTAGACCTTGCGAGGGAATTGAAACCGGATGATCTTCTTGTGTAAGTTCCCCTGTGGAGTTGTCCCTGTATCCTGTGGAGTCGCCAGGTGATCTAAGAAGAATATATCAATCAAAGTAAAAACTCACCGATATCGTTGCCACCAAGGTTTGTGTTCCTAGACAACGACGCCAATTTGTTAGCACACTTTTCCACCCTCCAATCATATCTGATATAATAATAAATCAACGATGAAAAAGATGCTAATTCAAGGAGACAATGCCCTAAGTGTCACTGACAATCCTCCTCTCCATTCGGGCTGGTGCGTGCCAACCTCAGGGTGTCCCTAAGTACCTCGCTGCTGATGCTGATTTGGGTCTGATTTTCTGCAATAAAACACAAAAAACAACAACTAAACTTGTCCTGGACCGTGTGTAAAACTGCCCAAGACGTTAGGAAAAAGATAGTATATTTCACTTGGAAGGATCCTTGTAGTGTTAGCATGAGAAAGATGAATAGAAAGAGGAAAAGAAAACACACTTAAAAGATCGAAATTAATCACAATAAGAGGCTAAAAGCTACTTAATCAATGCACAAAGTAAGATCACAATACTGATAAGAAACAAAAGCTTGATATGAGCACAACACTTATTTATTAATGGCTTGCCAAAGGGATGATTGCACCACAAAGACGAGCACAAGAACTAGTAGAATGGCTATCTTCGTACAAAGAGATCGAAGACTAGTGAGAGAGAGAGAGAGTATGTATGCTGCTGCTGCAAAAATCCGACCCTGAATAATGAATAGAACCTCCAATATATAGTGAGTGAGGTGCTCTTCCCAATAAAAGCTAAGAGGGCGCACATGTGAGTAAAATAGGAAAGCAAATGGATGTGTGGAATGACGTAAGCATGTGCATGAGGGAGAGAATAGGAGTGAGTGCATGAGAGGGTAAAGAATGGGAGAAGGGGCAGATAACAAGAGATGAGAGGGGTGCACGTGTGGGACAATTAGGGAGTACACTCTAACTAATAAGGAAGAAGGTGCATAGGAAGAAGGGAATGGAGGAGTAATGTGCGCTAAAATATAGGGAAGAATGCGTTAGGAAAGAGAGAAGCGCATGGGATTAATGGCGAGTGGTAGGAGGGGAGATAAGGTGTGAGCTCTTTTATCCCCATTTTGTGGGATAACTAAGGAGATCAGTCTCGAGGCCCTCAGGTTGCAGATATGGAGTGTCGAGAGACTACATGACCAACAATGTCCACTTGCACAGATGGAGACCCTTCTCACCACCACAAATGTCAGGATTTTCAGGATAGCATCCACCACACCAACTGGCTTCCAGGAGGCATTGGGCCTTGCTCCATGAGGTACAAGTCATGGATTATGGTGAGTGTCATTTCAATATTTGAGGCATTTTGAGTATGTTGCATCTTAGACTGCTTTAGATTTCATGACATATGCTTGGACATTATGCCTTTTGCTCCGTTTCACTTTGGTGCTCGACATTGTGCCCTAGTAAGTGGCTTCCCTTGGGAATGGGTTTGCTACTAAGAACTCTCTTGAAGAGCCATTGTACCGTTCCCAACCATACTTATCACTTTCCATCACCTAAACCCCCATTTCCTCTCTCTTGGGATTTTAGGGTGTATTTACCCAAGAAGGGGTTGTCCCTCATACCATGGGAAGAAGGGGCTGAAGGCCCAGAGGGATTGTTGTTGGCTAAAATGATAAAAGCCTATATATAAACCTTCTAGATGCTTCGCCCATGGATCCCCCGAGAAATCAATGGAACACTTCTCTGTAAGAAAAGGGGGACCCACTAGAATAAATGATAGTGAATGCTTAGGGGGTTAGTTGGAGGATAGGAGGTCTCATCACGAGCCGACCTATCACAATCATGGGTATCTAGCGGTATGACATTACCATAATCTGGCCAGCAAGCTAGGGTAGTGGCTCTCAGTTGCACAACTGAGAGAAAAGGGTTCTCATCACGAGCCAACCTTATCATTTCTGCTAGGTATTTGTGAGTGACACTGTCATTATCTGGACACCACGTCGGGATAGTGGCCTTCAACTCGTCCTTTAAAACATGAAAGAAACAAAGAATGGTAAGAGGATAGGTTTGGAAAAAGTGCATTGCAAATGAAGGTGCCACACACCCTCTACAAAGGCACCCATGAATGAGACACTATAACCCCTTGTATGTCATGAACCCCATGCCTAGTGAGTCTTGATCCATAACCACTTCATCTACTTCACATGGCTTAGAAAGGGATCACTTGGGAAACACTCCTTGACCTAGGTAGGACACCTCGTCAACCCTCCCATATCCAAGCTTGGAAAGTTGCACAATGTCTTTGAGCACTTACTTGTTTGACCGGACAATCTTTGATCCACATTCTTAGGTGGCTCATTTATTGATTTGATTTACTCACCATGATATTATGACTTGAGATCCTTGGAGAGCGTGCTTATTTGTATTTGCATGACCTAGTTGGTGGATAGTTTTGGGAGAACAAGCCTAGCTTGGGCTTCCATGGGGCTTGAAGCCCATAGGTTGATGCCAAGGGCCCGCATGCCGAAGGAGAGAGATGTACCTTTGGAGGCCTAGAAGACATTATGGATGACGTAACCTAGCCCTTACATGCCAAACGTTTTGCCCAGGAGAGGCAAAACGTCACCTTTGGAGGCTTGACGTCACATAGAAGGGCTAGGGTTTGGTGGTGAAAATGTTCATTGATACATGGACGTTTTGAGGAGAAGAAGATCTTGACCATGAGGAGATGGCATAGACGAGTAGCATTTGGCCTTTGGAGGTCTAGCTATGCATCTCCAACTCCAACGACTTGCTCCTAGTGTCAAAACGTCCCCTAAAGGGGTGACGCCACCTTATGCTAGGGTTTCTTTTGTGTAAAAGTGATTTTTAAGTGAATTGTTTAATATTATTTGGTTGCAAGGGGTAAGATAAGGGTTGTGGACCCCTTGTCTTATATTTTACCCTTGCTAATGTGGAAAAACTATGTGAATGACATTTTGTATAAGTAGAGATCATAAGATCTCATTTTAAATCATAACTCTCCCATTGTGAGAAGTATTGAACTGAAATTTTCACTACCCTTGAGGCTTTTTGCTATCTTGTGCTATGATATGGTTTTTCTTTGGTTGTGGAGTTGATGATGATGATGCGCTAGCTCTTGGAGGTCATTCTTTTGCTATTGTGGTGGTTATCTTGGCATGCTATGGTCTATCTTGTTGCTATTTGGATTGGTAAGCTTTTTACTTGTTGCTATCATTTGTAATTCAAGCTCAAGGTAGTTTTTGCTAAGGCTAGGTAGGGAGTATAAGTGCATACACCCCTACTTTAACTCCATCACATTTTAAGCATAGAATTCTTGTTTGCAAGGGCTTGCTAAGGAAGTGTAAGGGCATACACCCCTTAGTTTTAAACCCTAGCTAGGTTACTTGCCTTGGGGAATAAGAGGGTTTATACCCCCAAGGAGGTAGTAGCTCTAGCTCTTTTCTTTTGACCCCATTAATGTGATGTCCCGTTCCCAAGAGTAGGCCAGCAGGGAGTGACTTAGTAGTCTATTTGTTCCCATAGACTATAGTCAGGCACAAATAGGGAACAAGAGGAGAAATAAGGGTGAATTAGTGGCTAAACGATGAATTAAGCCAAAAAGCTTAGGAAAAGTCACTTAAGCTAAGTCAACGGAGAAATAGAATAAAAATGTGTCGAGGGGGAGACTTAATTAATTAATCACTCACCTTAGGAGGAAAAACACTTAGCTTAAGTGATGTCAACGAAGAATTAGATTGGAAAGAGTATAAAGGGAGGAATTCGACCTAATTCCTCATTATGTTATGATTTGATGTTGAGAGAGTTTCCAGAGGAGGAGAATCGACCTCTTGTTGTTTTGTGGATTTCTGGAGGAAACCATCACCTTGATTGGTTTCGGTGTTGAGAGACACAGCTTAGCCTATCAGAGATATCATCCAGGTATTTTACTGTGCCATTAAGGAGTATTCAGTTTTTGCAGTGATTGCGCAACTCAGCTAGTGAGGGTGCAAGGGTTAGAGAGGGTTTTGTGTAGCTGCAGGAGACTAGCGTTTATCTTGCAGATTCCTTTCGATCCAGTGGAGGATCAACCAGGGCGCATCTTTTGAGCCACCAGTCATCAGATTTTGACGGTGGAATCTCTCAGGGCGCATCAGATAGTTAAGAAGTGCGCTACTCTTGAGGAGGGACGTTTGGGGTTCCAGAGGGTATTCTAGATCAGATCAGAGGAAACCCTTTCGACCCAGTACAGTGGAGGCCAGGGCGCACATTTCAAGACATATAGCAGTGGATTCCAATGGTGGAATCACTTGGCCACACTCACAGAGCCCAAGAGGTGTGCAACTTCCAGGGGATGACATCCAAAGCTTCTGGGGTTAGATCTTTAGTCCGACAGTTATCAGGTGTAGCCTTGAGTCCAGGGCGCGCAGTTTGGGACAGTTTCTAGTCGAATCTGTCGAGTATAGCCACCAGGGCGAGTTTTCCAGTGTTTGTAGCAGTTGCTGTGAGTTTTCGGAACTGCATTTTGTTGATCTATCCGTGCTTGTTGAGATCCAACCACATCTTCTGTTCACGGATATTTTGTAGTAGTTTCTTTGTATTCCAGTGACAATCCACGAGATCTAGTTGAAGATTATTTCTCTGCTTTCCGCATATCATTGTATTTCCTGCTTTTTCCCTCATAATACATATGAATGAGATGGTGTTTGTTCCTTATTTTACATGCATTGTATATACTGCTTAAACATTAATTGACTGAAACACACATGTGAAAATCACCAAGCATGTTAAACAATTAACTCAAACGCATCCAGAAACCCCAGAGTATTAGATCTGAGAGACAAAACATTAGTTCAACAGTAGATTTCCAGATCAACTGGATCAAGGATATTTCAGTGGTATCAGAGACTTCTTCCTGCCAGCCTGTGAAGAAATGCTTTTCATGACCCCATGATTCCGAGAACAGGTGAAGAATACCCAGAGGGCGAAGACATATTGGGGATGAGTACATTCAATACCGCAGAGGTCATAGCAGAGACATGAAAGATAGGAACAAAAGGGACTACACTCCCTTCGACACTTAGTCAGATATAGAGCCAGAGTTAGAGGACATAGAGCATATCAACTCTGACACAGAGGCAGAGATAGAGTAGAGTATGGGTGACATACGAGAGACTCCAGAGGGTAGGGGGAAAGGCCCCAAGACACATCCTGACAGTACACAGGCCATCTTGAATGACCTAGCCAGAGGACAGCGGGACATGACGAATGCCATAGCACATATGGCCATCAGTACACAAATGATCCATCATAGCGTGAACACTATAGGTTCCAATGTCGCAGGAGGAGCGAGTGGTTCAGGAGGACACCAAGGAGGTGGGGCCAGTGGCTCTAGTGGATCTCAGGGCTGAGCGAGTGCACACCCTTCACCTATCCTAGCTTATACATCATCTGGGAGAATTCCTCGACCTTTATATCCACAGTTCCAGGGGGGACAACCAGGGCATGCAGGAGGACAACCAGGCCTGGGACAGATAGTGCCACAGGATCCATTTGGAGAGTATAGGAGAGATTACTTGGCACTAGGACCGAAGTTCCATGTAGACATGAGTTTGCTAGACTATTGTTCGATCATGTATCAGAACACACCCTGATAGGCACAGAGGGGCAATGTGCAAACTCAAAACATGGATTTCATCAAGAAAGTGGGGAAGTTGAACATTCCTACTTTCGACGGATTATCACGATGCTCAGCTCAGGCATGGGTACAGAAGCTTGACACATATTTCAAGCTTAACCCGATGATAGAGTCAGAAGCTATCAACTTCGCCACCTTGCACTTGGATGGGGAGGCCCACGAGTGGTGGTACCATGGGCTGGTGACCTTGAGTCACATCCACATTACCTCATACTCAGAGTTCACTGAGAGGTTGATGGAAAGGTTTGACAGGAGAGATCCAGAGCTCCATTTCAGGGACTTTACACAGTTGAGACAGACAAGATCAGTTGAGGCCTTCATCACATAGTTCCAGCGGAAGGCAATGGTTGTATCAGATATATCGGAGCAGAGACTGGTGATGTCGTTCACCAAGGCATTGACAGAGCCATTGAGGGGTTGGGTGAAGGCTTTCAAGCCTCACACCCTATAGGAGGCCATTGTGCGCATGAGAGACATGGGGGACTCAGCGCTGAAACCCAAACCCTTTGTACCACAAAGAGACAGGGATTAGAAAAATCCACAGAGGGAATGGAAGGGTAAGCCCAAGCTGGATGATGACACCAGACGAGAGTTGATGAGGAAGAAGCTTTGCTTCTCTTGCAGAGACCCTTGGGTCCCAGGGCATAGATGCATGGGAAAGGGATAGATCCACTACATTGAGGTGGAATTGGGCAGTGAGGAGGAGGATGAGGAGATCGGGGCACATGCAAACAATGATTTAGAGGATGAGACTGTTATCGCACAATTTGTACTTGTCTAAAAGGGAAAAGCAAGTGGATGATAAATTGACGTAACAGGAGGTTGTCCTATCACTGTCACCTAAATAAGACACCTCTTTCTCTTTAGGGATGAAAGCCCAGGTGCCAGGGGAGACGTCCTCGGTGACCTGGGAGTTTGAGAAGGCAAAGGTAAAGGTATCAAGAAAAGTTGTCCTCTCTCACAAGTCACACCGATCAGAAAATCAAAAAGGTTTAACAATGTGAAGCAAATATATGCTTAAGTGTACCTGCCCAGAACAAGACAACAAGAAAACACAATTTTTGCGAGTAACAATTGATGTTAGTGCTTCGTAAAACCTTGGACTTTTCAATGAAAGCAATAAGTTGATATAAGATGAAGCAAACAAAAATTTATAACAACAATAAATATATGATGAAATCTTCACAAGTTATGCCTTAAACAAGCTTCAAAATGACTCAAAATGGTAACCTAATAATAACAATATGCTAGCACTTGTCAGAAGCTAATAAGGCAATGTAAAAATCAACTTTAATAATTGCTTTTAGGAGCTTTTACTGCTGCAATATGTGGCTGTAGATTACTTTTGTAACAACAACAAGTATGCTAGCAAATTAGTCTAATCTAGGGTTAGGAATAGTTAGTAAATAGCTTGAGGTAAAAGGTTTGGGGTTTGTTTTGATCAATCAACCAAGTATGAGGCAATAACCAGTGTCTTTAGGGCTAATGGACTCACTTTTTGCAGCAATCTTGAAGGAAATAAATGATAATGTGTGAACTAGAGACAAGAGGGAAAATGATTGAGGTGTTGGTAACCCAAGGCCTCAATCACCAAACCCTAGAAGGAAAACGGCTACTAGGAAGTAGGTAACCCTAGGCCCTAGCGGTTTTCCTTCTTCTTTAGTTCAAGCTCAAGATAAATAAAGGCTTGATGAAGCAAATGATGTTAGAGTGCTACAATGGTAGGGCTCTAGCACATGCTTCAAAGGATAGGTTTTTTAGCAAAATCTAGTAGGTAGATAGCTATTGAGATAAGGACAATGACATGTGCTTAATCTCCTAGGGTTTTATACTAGCTATTTCATGATCTTAGTAAATGCAAAGTAAAGATACTATAACCATTCAAAGGAAAGAAGAATTGCAGAATTTCACTTACATTCACCAAGAATAATCTAGCAAATGCCCTAGTTGAAGACTTTCCACCAAGAAAATGCCAAAAAAGACCAAGATAAGCCTCCTCCAAGAGTTGCGCACCACTTAATTTCACCCAATAAGCCTTAAAGAGGCCGAATTTCAGACCTCACTTGTGTGAGTGAAAGAATGATGAAAAAAGTACAAGGGATAAATCCCTTATTTATACAATCCAAATGACCTTTAATTACAAAATTAGGTCAAAAAGGCCGACATGGCCAGTTACATCAAATATCCAGTTTTTTACATAAATTTGACAAATTAAACCCTAAAACATGCAAAAGAGGTGACATCATGCCCTTCTAGGGTGACATTGGGCCTCCTAGGCGAGATGTTGGCCTCTAGGAGCAAAACGTTAGGCCTTCCAAGGCCTCTGGATCATGCGACACGTGCCACTTGGCACACAACTTCCTCCATCATGTCCATTTGACGCTGGGTGACGTCAAGGGTCACGTAAGTGACGTCATAGGCCTTCCAAGGCCAACGTTCTAGGGGAAAGGCAAGACCTCCTTGGGTCCAGGCCTGCTAAGCTGTCTTTGGTGGAACGTCCTCCTCTCTCCGGTGCAAGCCTCTGGTATATGTCTGCCCTTGGCTGGGGTCTCATCATCCATTTGGTGGGCTTTTAGCCCTATGGAGGTCCGAGCTAATCATCTCCCCATATATACCTGTTCGTCGGGCGTGGTCCTGTAGCAACAAGTATGCCCTCCATGGGCTCATAAGTCACAGGGATCATAGCAATGTCAATCACATTTAATAATCAAGCTACCCAAACATGTGCATAAAACCCCCCTTTCCCAGACAAGTGCTCAAAGTCGTTATGCTATTCAACAAGCCAGGTTTGGAGAGGGTTCCGGGACATCCTATTGGGCCAATTCTCCTCAGGTGTGGGGTGTTTCCAGGTGAAGACCAATCTAGGTCAAGTGCATGAGATGGTGTGGGGGATGTTTGGGCAGGGGGTGCAGTGATGACAGGGAAATGTAGGGTTTACCTGTGGGTGCCTCTGAAGAGGGTGAGCTGCACCTTGTCATGGATGCAATTGTTTCATAGCCCATTCAATGCCTTTTTACTTTTTTTTATCTTATTGCTTTTTCTTTCAAGAGAATAGCTGGGGGACATTGCCCTGGCGTGGTGACCAGTGGTGATAGTGTTACCCACAAGCATTTCACGGAGATGAGAAGGTTGGCTCGTGATGAGACTCCCTATCTCTTGGCTATGCCACCAAGAGCCACTACCCTGGCGTGGTGATCAGATAAATAGTAGTGTCATACCACCACATGCCCATGGACCTAATAGGCTGGCTCGTGATGAGACCCCCTATCCACCAACTAGGTCTTGAGTTTTATCTTTATGGGTCCCCTCTTTTTTTCTTGCTGAGAAGCCTTTTATTTCTTTCTCGGGGATCCCTGGGCGAAGGATCTCAAGGTTTAATCTTTTGGCTTTTATCTTTTGCCAGCTACTTTTACCCTCTAGGCCTTTAGCCCCTTCTTCCCACAAGGCAAGGTACAACCCTTTACTAGCTTGTAAAACCTAATGCCCGAACCAATGTAGGGGATAGATGAGAGGGAAAATGATGAAAAGTGATAACTATGGTGGGAATGGACGATGACCTTTCATGAACCCACCCAGTGGCAACTCAGTCCTAAGGGAACCAACTTGCTAGGGCCTGTTATCCCCCACTTTCAGGGATAACTAGGAGATCATGTCTTGAGGCCCACAGGTCCTAGACATGGAGTACCGAGAGCAGGATTGACTTCAGCTTGGCCCTGGAGGGCCCACCTTTTCTTTCTTCCAGCATCTTTATCTTGTCAGCAGCAACAACATCCATGACCATCGATTTGGTCCTGTGTCGGAGAAGGTTCTTGCCAATGCTGTATATGTTATGTCGGGGAAAGTGTCGGCGAGGGTCTGGAATATAACTTCTTGGCGACATCGGCGGAAAATGTCGGAATATGTCGCAAGACCTCAAAAAAATACAAAAACAATCATTTTTTTCAATTTTTTAAACTTGTAAAGCAACAACAACATCAAATAAACACTTTTCTACATAAATATGAAAATACAACCAATAAATAAGATGCATAAGATGTCAAGTGGTCACA
>JASDQU010241878.1:84799-98563 GCA_032191745.1 Picea mariana | reverse complement strand
CTGGGCGGTAATCTGTGAAGGGGAAACTAGCCTTAATCCTTTGAGCCTTTTCCTTTCAAAACCCCAGATTGCCAGGGACGTCTCCCTTGGGCTTAGCCACCCTAAATAGAAAGGACCTCCCCATTGTGGTGACATTGGGTGGGGTAGGTCCCTGTTTCGTCAGTTTGACCCTTATCCTTCAGCTACTTGACCTAAACTACAAACTGAGCGATAACACATCTCAATCCTGAAATATCCCAGATCTAGCTGATCTAGATATCTACTGTTGAACTACGGTTTTTGGCCACTGAATCTGATACTCTGGGGGTTTCTGAATGCGTTTGAGTTACTGTGTGAACATGCTTGGTGATTTTCACATGTGTGTTCCAATTTATTATGTGTTTTAGCAGTATAAGACAATGCATGGGAAATAAGGACAACACAACTCACTGATATATATATATATATATATATATATAATGCGGAAAAAGTAGGAAATACAATAATAACTGGAAGCAGATATAATAATCGTCAGTTAGATCTCATGGATTGTCACTGGAATACAAATCAACTGATAAGAAATACCCATGATCAGAAGAATGAATGCTGGTCTGCGCATGCATGGATAGATTGACAAAAAGCAATCTGGCAACTCACGGTAACTGCTGTAGAATCCGGAAAGCTCTCCCTGATGGCGATACCCGTCGGAATGAGCTGGAAACCGTCTCAAAAGATGTGCCCTGGCCTCTAGGCTGATCCTGATGACTGTTAGACGAAGATCCGACCTCTGAAGCTCGGATGTCACCCCCTGGGGGTTTGTGCACCTCCTGGGCTCAATGAGTGTGCCCTAGTGATTCCATTGGCGAAATCTGACGATGTATAGCTCAAAACGATCGTCCTGACCTCCTCTGGAATGGGTCGGAAGGGATTCCTCAGATCTGCTCTGGAATGTCTCCTGGAACCCCAAATGTGCTTCCTCAAGAGTTGCGCCCTAAATGACTATTTTTTGCTTTCCAGGAGATTCCACCATCAGAAATTGACAACACGTCACTCAATAGGTGCGCCTTGGCTAGCTCTCTAATGGGTCGAAAGGAATTGGCCAAATACTAAACTGTATCAAGCGACTGCACCAACTCTCTCTCTAACACTTGCGCCCTCACTGGCTGAGTTGCGCAATCACTGAACTGGATACTGTAATGCACGGTGAAATACCTGGATGGTATCTTCGATAGGCTAGGGTGTGTCTCTCAACACCGAAATTGATCAATGGTGGTGGTTTCCTCCAGAAATCCACAAAACGACAAGGGGGTCGATTTCCTCCTCCTCTGCAAATATCTCAACATCAAATCCTAACATAATCCTGAATTAGGTTGCTTTACCCTTCCTTTATAGCTTCCCGAAACCCTAATTCGTTGTTGACCTTTTCCCTCCTAGTGACTTTTACTTTATTTTATTATTCCTTGATTAAATCACTTAATTAATTAATTAATTAACCATTTTACCTCTAAAAAGTGATTTATCCCTCCTTATGGCTTCTTCGACGACTGAAAGTCACTTCTCATCATCTTATCCTGTAATGCTCTTCTTCCCGATTCCGATGAGCTATTACACTAAGAGGTTTCTCCAAGTAATATGCCCATTATGACCTTAGTGAATTTAATTAAGATATGACCCATAATAACTCAAAATTACGGAAATCGACGAAATGCAACGGAACCAAAGCCAAGCTATGCGGAATGGATCCTGATGATGAACGATGCAAGTCGGGCCCAATAAAACCCCTCAATATCTCCTGAAGTCTCTGTCACCCTTATCTGGCTACTCTGGTAGTCATAACACTCTGTAATGTTATAATGTCCCAAAATGGGGACATTACAAATCCCCCCTAAGGTCATCGAGATTCCCTCCTTGAGGTGACTACCTCACCTCTAAAGTGACGGGAACATCTGTCTAAGGTGACAATGGGTAGGTGCTCTCTAAGTTGTCACCAATTGCTGGTTGGGTTGGGCTTTGCCCAACCCACAACTTGTATGATACATTTTGGCACCGTTGTCGGGGAGGATTTTGAATCCTCTTCATGCCCTAACGACACTTTGGAAAGCTTCCTTCCCAAAGCGTCTATCCCTTAGGTTTCTTGGCGACTCCATTGAAGAACGTTCCCTTTTCCACCCTTGATAAGTTTCCCTTTAAGCTTGTCTGGCGACTTCGCCTTCCAAATACCCATCTTTCCCTTTTTCCCCCCTTTGGTGAGACTTGATCTCACCTGGCGACTCCATTGAGGTGTCTTTTCGATCAATGAAATTATGGCACCATGGGAATCCAGGACTTGTTATAACTCGAAGATGGCATTTTTACAGATGGAAAAGGAAAATGCTGCTAAGGAAATGATGATTCGCATAAGAGAGTTATTTCTCACCCTTGACGATAAAGAAAGTTACCAAGAAAATCTCGATGAATTTTCTCTTGTTGCAGATCCGGATGATACATTTGACAAAGACGAAGCACTCACATCTACGCCTCCACTTGATGAAAATGTCTATGCGTCTACTCCTCCTGCACACAAAGACAAAGGGATGGTCATTTTCCCTGATGGCCTTGTGAGAGAACCTTTACATATGATTGATGAGCATATAAACACTTTCATACAGATTGGCAGACGCAGGTGGGATTTTTGTCATCTCATTTTTTATAGAGATCCCATTTACGACATTGAGGGTAGCCCTCAAGAAAAGGGGTTTGAGTTTGACATAATTACAGGTTTATTCGGGGACTCTCAGCCACTTTTGTCCTCAATTTTGGAGGAATACCAGGACGTGGCCACCTCAGAGCGATCAGAGGCTCACTCTACAAAGAGGAAGTACTTTCATATTGAGGATTTCAATAGGGATTCAAAGATAAAGAGGGCACACTTTTCTCTTCCTAGACTTGAGCCTGTCCCTTACCCCATTTCCTCTTTTTAGGGAAATCATGAGTTCTTCTTGGGACCTCTCATATTTGCTCAGTCTTCAGGAAGCAACGATCATGTTCAGGAGGATGAAGATGAGCCTTCGTCTGCATATAGTAGCTCCCTTCAGAGATGGATTGATCAGAGTTGTGGATATTCTTTCTAGTAGGATTTCCTCCCTCCCACCCATCTCCATGAGTTTCATTTCACGATTGATTATATATCTATTTATGCTCATGATCATTACGTGCTTGAATTATCTTTGTTGTTTTACATAATCAACCACATGGGGAGATACTTTGATGGGATGATCAATTGGTTGCACTGGTTGTGTGACTTCACCTGACATCATCTATCGTCTGATCTTTAAGGCCCCAAGGCCCCCAGGTAAGTAGGTAAGTCATTTTGATTTCTTGCATTTGCATCTTGATTTCTCATATTAGTTTAGATGCATTTCATATTTCATTTTTCTCTACTTGCATATCAATTTCATGCTATGTAGAAGTTTTTGAAAAAATGCCAAAATTTTCTTTTCTAGATTAGTTTTCATTTGGATTTTGTGTATATGGACGAAGGGTGATAGCACCACCCTAGATGCTCTGATGTTTTTGTCTGAGTTTTGGCAGGCACAGTTCTACCAAGAGATGTTGCAGTTCTCATGCACTCTACGACGAACACATGTCCCCAAGTAGGAGCCAGATGTTATCCCCATTTTGTGGGATAACTAAGGAGATCATGTCTTGAGGCCATCAGGTTGGAGATATGGAGTGCCGAGAGACTACATGACCAACAATGTCCACTTGCACAGATGGAGACCCTTCTTACCAACACAAATGTCAGTATTTTCAGGATGGCATCCACCACACTAGCTGGCTTCTGGGAGGCATTGGGCCTTGCTTCATGAGGTACAAGTTAGGTATTATGGCGTGTGCCATTTCAATATTTGAGGCATTTTGAGTATGTTGTATCTTAGACTACTTTAGATTTCATGACATATGCTTGGACATTATGCCTTTTGCCCCATTTCACCTTGGTGGTTGACATTGTGCCCTAGTAAGTGGCTTCCCTCAGGAATGGGTTTGCTTCTAGAAACTCCCTTGAAGAGCCATTGTACCGCTCCCAGCCATACTTATCACTTTCCATCACCCAAACCCCCATTTCTTGTCTCTTGGGATTTTAGGGTGTATTGACCCAAGAAGGGGTTGTCGCTCATACCATGGGAAGAAGGGGCTGAAGGCCCAAAGGGATTGCTGTTGGCTAAAAAGATAACCTATATATAAACCTTCTAGATGCTTTGTCCGAGGATCCCCCGAGAAAGCAATGAAACGCTTCTCTGTAAGAAAAGGGGGACCCACAAGAATAAATGATAGTGAATGCTTAGGGGGTTAGTTGGAGGATAGTAGGTCTTGTTATCACACAATTTGTACTTTGATAAAAGGAAAGGTAGAAGGCGAGCAAATTGGCGTAACTTGAGGGTATCTTATCACTTTCACTTCAATAGGATTCCTCTTTCTATTTAGTGTGGTAGGCCCAGGGGAGACATCCCTGGTGACCTGGGGGTTTGAGAAGGCGAGGCCAAAATGGCTAATAAAGATCCCCACTCACAAGTCACCACCGATCAGAAAGTTTTGGTTTTATAACTAATGAAATGATAATATATCAAAGTGTACCTGCCCGGAACAAAGCAACAAAAAACTATATATATTTGCAAGTACACTTATTGGTTAACACTTCATAAAACCATAGACTTTCTCAAATGAAGCAATTAACTGATAGTGATGAAGTAAACAAAAAATTCTAACAACAAATATTGATGATGCAATACTTCACATTACATGCCTTGAAATGGCTTCAAAATGACTAAGAATCATTGACCATTGAAATCATAATACTAGCATTTACTAGAAGCAAACAAGACAATGTATTAATCAGCCTTTTCAATTGCTTTTATGAGCTTTTAATGCTGCAATTAATGATTGTAGCTTACTTTAGTAACAACAACAATAGTGTTAGTAGGTTAGGCTATTCTAGTGTTAGAAATGGTTAGTAGGAAGCTCAAAGTATAAGTTTTGATGGTTGTTTTGATCAATTACTCAAAAGAGGACTTAGACTAGTGCTTTAGGGCAAATGGAGTCAATGATGTGGCAACAAATGTTGAAGAGAAATAATGATAATAGGGGAGTCAAAAACAAGAGAGATTGATAGATTGGAGTGTTGGTAACCCAAGGCTCCAATTATCAAACCCTAAGGGGAAACTAGCTACTAAGGTGTAGGTAACCCTAGGCCTTAATAGATTTCCTCCCTCTTTAACTCAATGATGAAGCAATGGATACTATGGTGTTGCAATGGCAAGGCCCTAGCAAATGCTTCAAGAAAAATGGCCTTTTGACAAGATCTAGTAGGTGAAGGCTTTTAAAGCTAGGACAATAACATGTGCTAGTCTTCCTAGGGTTTAATCAAGCAATTTCATAATCTTGAATGTAAATGCGAGATAAATAAGACTATAACCATTCAATCAAGAAGAATTGCATAAATATCACTTACATACATCAAGAATCATCAAGAAAAATCCTAGTTGAACACATCCACCAAGAAACTTGCCAAAATACTCCAAATTTAGCCTTCCTCAACAAGTGCGCCTAAAATTTCAGCCAAGAAACCCTAAGTAGGGTGCAAATTTCAGTCCTCACAAGTGTGAGTGAAAGATGATAAAAAATACAAGGGTTTAAACCCTTATTTATACATTACTAATGACCAGAATTAGGTCAAAAAGGTCGACATGGCTTGTTACACATAATATCTAGTTTTTACATTAAATGTCATAATTAAACCCTAAAACAAGCTGTAAAAGTGACATCATGCCCTTTTAGGGTGACGTTAGGCCCTTTTTGGGGAACGTTGGCCTCATGGAGCAAAACTTTAGGCCTCCTTGGGCCCCAGGATCCTGCCATACGTGCCACTTGGCACACAACTGCCTCCAAAACATCCAAAACGCTGGGTGACGTCATGGGCCTTCCAAGGCCTACATCATGGTGAAAAGGCCACAACCCCCCTGGGTCCAAGCCTGCCAAGTTGCCCTTGGTGAAACGTCCTCCTCTCTCTCTGTGCAATCCTCTAATCTGTCTCTGCCCCTGGTTGGGGTCTCAACATCCATCTGGTGAGCTCTTAACCTTATGGAGGTCCGAACTAATCATCTCCCCATATGTACTTGTCCATCGGGTGTGGCCCTGCAACATCAACAAATACGCCCTCCATGGGCTCATAAGTCACAGGGATCATAGCAATGTCAATCACATCTAATCATCAAGTTATTTAAACATGTGCATGAAACCCCTTTTACCCGGACAAGTGCTCAAAGATGTTATGCAACTCTATAGACCAAGTTTGGAGGGGATGCTAGGACGTCCTATTGGGCTAATGCTCACTGGATGTGGGATGTTCCCGGGTGAAGTCAAATCTAGGCCATGTGAGTGGATGAGGTGGTAAGGGATGTCTGGACAATGAGTGCAGTGATAGCAGGGAAATGTATGGCTTACCTGTGGGTGCCTCTGAAGAGGGTGAGCTGCACCTTGTCATGGATGCAGATGTTTCCAAGCCCATTCATGCCTTTTATCTTTTATTCTTATTGCTTTTTCTTTCAAGAGGCTAGTTAGGGGACACTGCCCTGGCGTGGTGACCAGTGATGGCAATGTTACCCACAAGCATTTCACGGAAATGAGAAGGATGGCTCATGATGACACCTCCTTTCTCTTGGCTATGCCACCAAAAGCCACTACCCTGGCGTGGTGACCAGCTGTTGGTAGTGTCATACCGCTACATACCCATGGACCTAATAGGCTGGCTCGTGATGAGACCCCCTATCCTCCAACTAGGTCTTGATTTATTATTTTTTATGGGTCCCTCTGTTTCTTGCTGAGAAGCTTTTTATTGCTTTCTCAGGGATCTCTGGGGGAAGCATCTCAAGGTTTCATTCTTTTGGCTTTTATCTTTTGCCAACTACTTTTACCCTCTGGGCCTTTAGCCTCTTCTCTTCCCACAAGGTAAGGTACAACCCTTAGATATTTGGCCAACCCAATGCCTGGACCAGTGTAATGGGATGGATGAGCGGGAGAAAGATGAAAAGTGGTAAGTATGGTGGGAACAGACGATGACCTTTCATGAATCCCCCCAGTGGCAACTCAAACCCTATGGGAACCAACTGACTAGGGCATCCTGCTATTCCCCCCAGGTGTGGTCACGTGGAAAGGCATAAGGTCCAAGCACACGTTAGAAGCAAAAGGAATTAAATGCACATATTCAAATTGTTTTGAGAATTAGAGTGACACTTACCATGATACCCGAACTCATTACCTCATGGAGCAAGATCCATTTTTGTTGCAAGACAAGGCCGATGTGATGGATGCTGCGTTGCTGAAAAAGTGGAGGCTCTGAAGAAGAAAAGGATTGGCCCTCCAGGGCTAGGCTCAAGTCAATATGGCTCTTGGTTCTCCATGTCTAAGACCCGTGGGCCTCGAGACATAATCTCCTTAGTTATCCCTAGGCTAGGGGATAACAGGTCTCATCACGAGCCGACCTATCACGATCATGGGTATCTAGCAGTATGACATTACCATCATCTGGCCACCAAGCTAGGGTAGTAGCTCTCAGTTGCACAACTGAGAGAAAGGGGTTCTCATCACGAGCCAACCTTCTCACTTTCGCTAGGTATTTGTGAGTGACACTGTCATTATCTGGACACCATGCCAGGATAGTGGCCTTCAACTCGTCCTTTAAAACATGAAAGAAACAAAGAATGACATGAGGATGGGCTTGGAAAAAGTGCATTGCAAACGAAGGTGCCACACACCCTCTACAAAGGCACCCATGAATGAGACACTACAACCCCTTGTATGTCATGAACCCCATGCCTAGTGAGTCTTGATCTATAATCACTTCATCTACTTCACATGGCTTAGAAAGGGATCACTTGGGAAACACTCCTTGACCTAGGAAAAGCTCTACCCAATAGGACACCTCGTCAACCCTCCCATATCCAAGCTTGGCAAGTTGCATAATGTCTTTGAACACTTACTTGTTTGACCGGGTAATCTTTGATGCGCATGCTTAGGTGGCTCATTTATTGATTTGATTTACTCACCATGATATTATGACTTGAGATCCTTGGAGGGCGTGCTTATTTGTCTTTGCAGGACCTAGTTGGTGGACAGTTTTGGGAGAACAAGCCTAGCTTGGGTTTCCATGGGGCTTGAAGCCCATAGGTTGATGCTAAGGGCTCGCATGCCGGATGAGAGAGATGTACCTTTGGAGTCTTAGAAGACATTATGGATGACATAACCTAGCCCTTCCATGCCAAACGTTTTTCCTAGGAGAGGCCAAACGTCACCTTTGGAGGCCTGATGTCACATAGAAGGGCCAGGGTTTGGTGGTGAAGATGTTGTTCATTGACACATGGACGTTTTGAGGAGAAGAAGACCTTGACCATGAGGAGATGGCCTAGACGAGTGATATGCGGCCTTTGGAGGCCTAGCTATGCATCTCCAACTCCAACGACTTGCTCCTAGTGTCAAAGTGTCTCCTAAAGGGGTGACATCACCTTATGTGTAATGTCCCCGTTGGCCTAGGAAGCATAAGGAGTAGTTCCGCTAGCCTAAATTGGTTCTCGTAGGCTGAGTCGGAAAAGTTACCTAGGGAACTCAACTTTTGCCTAGGAAATGACTTTATAAAGTGAAAAAGGGAAAAAGGGGGACATGGGTCTTAGGCAAATGAAGTCACTTAAAAATTATTAAGTGTGAAAGCATAAAGTGACTTTAAAAAGAAAATTAAAAGTAAAGTGAGCGGGAAATAATTCAATGGAGAAATAAAATAGGGGAAAAGAGGAGGCACCCCTCATTCTTGTATTTGCTCATTTGGAAATTAGATTTTGGAGAGCTCTTGAGGAAAGAGTCTAGGGTTTTGGAAACCCTTCATCTATCTCTGGTTTTGGTGTTGAAACTATACACCCTAGTCAGATCTGAGGAAGAAGTCGCTTTAGATTTCTTCATTGCACTTCACTTGTAACGCACTTGTGCAAATCCCTCAACAAGTGGGACAGTTTTATATAGGTGTTTTTGCTTTTGCAGGTCTTTGATTTTTTGGGAGAAAAGTTTCATTGTTCTCAAGACCTCTTTGGGCGAGCATTTGGAAGGTTATAGTTTTGGCTTTTATCTTTTTCCAGCTACATTCCCTCTGGGCCTTCATCGCCTTCTTCCCATGAAATGAGGTACAATCCCTTCTTGGGTCACTACACCCAAAAATCCCAAAAGATAAGGAGATGAAAGAATGAAATGTGAAAAGTGATAAGTATGATCGGGAATGGCAATAGAAAACCCATCCCCAAGGGTGACCACTTTCTAGGGCGCAATGTCAACTACCAAGGTGAAACAGGGAAAATAGCATAGTTTCCAAGCAAACATTCTATAATTAAAAGCAACTTTAAATGCAACATATTCAAATGCCTCAAGTATTAAAGTGATACTTACCACAATACCTGACTTGTACCTCATGGAGCAAGACCCATCGTCTTCCGGAAGCAAGCTGATGTGGTGAATGCCATCGTGACGAATCCAAGATGTGTGGTGGTGAAGTGGGTCTCTGTCTATGTATGTGGACGCTATCAATCATTTGTCTCTCGGTACTCCATATCTGCAACCTGAGGGCCTCGAGACATCATCTCCATACTTATCCCTAGAAATTGGGGATAACAGGCTGTAGAATTGTTCATGCACAGAAATCGAGGTTGAGTTATGAACAAATTTTAGGTGCATTTTGTGGCCGAGTAAAGTCTGTACAGAAGGTACAGTAGCTGTGCACAAAAATCGAGGGTGAGTTTGTTGCCAGGGGGTCGTATTGTTCTGGCCGTACCACTGAAATCTAGGCACAAATTTCAAGGCGGAAGTTGGTTTGTTTTTTATGGTCTTTGGCACAGATTTCGAGGTGGACTGTAGTCATTGTTTACGAGATAAGTACATGCATTCATTACTGTAATAAATTGCTGTTGTAACCTCTGATATTTTCCTGTGAAGCTCAATAAAGAAGACTCTCTTGGACTGGTTTTCCCCTTGTGTGTTTTTCCAGGGGCATTGCCCAGAATTTTTTGTGTTTAATGTGGTGATTTTGTCTGGTGTTCATTTATATTTCCACTGCTATATTTTCCAGATCTTAGTCATTCTGCGTTTCTGATCATAAAGTACAGTGGTTTACTGAAGTTTTTATTGGAGGTTGAAATCTGATTTGTGACTAAGTGTCGGTCTAAGATATTTTCAACAGTTGTTATGTTAACCTTGCATCTAACAAACTAAGTTGTTGCTAGAGTAATATGACATCACCTTCATAACAATTTTTAAGAGTAGCCTTGAGCTTTTCAAGGTCAATTTTCTGCAATCTAAGGCTGAGTTGTGGCATGTATAATAGACAAGAATAATACTCTTATAATAATAATAAGAACAATAACGAGAAGAATCATCACAGTTGCTCCTTATCAGAGCTATCACTTGTGACTAGCCTAGAACAAGAACCAAAATAAAAAATACAATAATGAGAAATAGGAACAACACTCTTTTAGTGTTGTGACCAATCATTCCTTCACAGTAACCTGCCCGAAACAAGAAAACAAGAACAACAATATCTCCATGGTAACCTCCATGGAATTTACAAGATAACCTGCCTGAGACAAGAGCAACAAGAGCAAAGGTATTTCCAATATAATAGCATTTTCATAAGAACATATCTATGTTAACAAGAATAAAAGACAATTTCATGGTAATCAACATATCATTATCAAGGTGACCCGTCGGGAAGCAAAACAAGAAGTATCTCCTAGAGGAGATGTTAGTTACATCTTGTAAACAAATACAATAAGCATTTATGACAATAGTACTCACATGCTACCAAGTATTCATTGTATCTAGCAGTAATAGAACCTTTCAAGGATTTTTGTCACAACTATAGTGTTTACATGTAATGTAGCAATTATCAAACTTGTTGAAACATTGTAACTGCAAAGAGTATTCTATTTATTATTGAGTTATTATTAATTAGATCAATCCCCTTTTGTGGATTGACCATGTCGGGCTTTGTAAATGACCAAATCCCCTTTTGTGGATTGGTCAAACCCTAATTATATCATGCTAATTAAGAAGTCGGCCCCCAGGCTTAATTAAAGTGGTTTTAGCCACTAAGTGAAGAAGTCGACCCTTCTTGATGAAGAGACACCTCCCTAGCGCTTGCCAGCCAATATAAATAAGAGAGGCTAGCGCTTGATTAGCTCACTCACTCAGCTCACTCATCTAGTGCGCAAGTTTGAAGGAAGCTGCAGTTGCCAGTTGCCGGAAGAAGGAAGAGAGAGGCGCATTGCTCAGTGTTGGATATTCTCTAGTGTTTTGGTTTATTGTCTTGGCATTGTATTGGCTATCTATATTAAGGAAGTTTTTGCTGGGTTTTCTCCCCCATGAGGGTTTCCCAGGATAAATGCTGTGTATCTTGTGATTGTGTTTCTCTCAGTGATGCTGCATATGCTATATTATCTGGTAAATTGAAAAGAAACTTAATAGTTGCTCTAAAATTAACATGGTATTAGAGCTAAGTTGAAGAGAGCAACTTTCACTGGATAAAAAAAACTGTCACTGTTGCCGTACAAGAAAATTAGGGCTTTTTGTAGGAGAAGAATTTCAGCCTAAGAACCACCTAGGGAAGTGCGCCCTAGCCTAGCGAACTCATTGGCAGCTTGGGCGCACCTTTTTAGTGGACAAAACTCCCGGAAAGTGAAACCCTAGTTTTCACTCGTACCAAAAAACCAGAAAACCAGGAAACCAGAACCAGTACCAGAAGTACGAGTCCAGATTTGTGCAGGCCCAGTTTCAAGGGGTAAAATTTGGATTTTCAGAAAACTGACTGCACCAGGCTACCCGCCTCAACCAAACGCACCTCCTGGTAAGTTCAGATTTAGTTTTCGAGCATTTTCAATTTTTGGTCATTCTCCCATCTCTAGGTCAAGATCTGTGCAAGCACCAAGCTTGTTGACAAGTTAGAAGGTGTGGATAACTTCCGTGCCTGGAAGTATAGGATTGCAGTGATTCTTGAAGAGAATGACCTTGCAAGATTCATCAAAGAAAATGTACCAGACCCTGCAGTTGCTACAGCTAAAGCAAAGTACCAGAAAGACATGGTTAGGTCCAAAAGAATCATTGCAGAATCTATCAAATATCACTTGATCCCTCAAGTGGGATCCAAGAATACTTTAAAGGAAATGTTTGATGCCCTAACCAGATTGTATGAAGGGAGAAACATTAATTGGAAGATGAACTTGAGAACTCAACTCAAGAATACAAAGATGCAGAAAGGAGAAACAATTCATGACCATTTCTCTAGGATCTCTCAATTCAAGGAATAACTAGAAGCAATTGGAAATATCCTAGATGAAGATGAACTCATAATGACAGCTCTTAATGGTCTCACAAGACCTTGGGATGCATTCACCCAAACCATTTGTGCCAAAAAGGAAAAACTACAATTTGACAGTCTTTGGGAAGAATGTGTTCAAGAAGCAGCAAGAGTAGCTAACCGAGAAGCAATACTATTAAGGGATGAAGATCAAGCTCTAGCTGCTCATACTAAAGGAGGAAAGAGAAGGTCTTACTTCAAGAAGGAGACCCACCCACATAAGGAGTCTCACTCCCCAAATAAATGCATCCATAAAGAATCTCACCATCCAAGGAGATTCCAAAAGTTTCAGAAAGGTCAAAGAAGAGAAAAAGATTTCTCATCTTATCAATGTTATCATTGTGACAAGATGGGACATATTGCTAAGAATTGTCCATCTAGAAGAGAATAATACAAGAGGAGAAACAAAAGGCACCATGCCCACACAGTTGAAGATGAAGAGCCACCCACAAAGATGATTAAAGAAAAGATTGAAGACTCTGTCTTAATCTCTTCCCTCTCAAGATCAGTGTAACCTGGTGAGGATACTTGGCTCATAGATGGTGGTGCTTCCAAGCACATGACAGGTCAGAGAGACATTCTCTCTAGCCTTACAGAAACGAACTTTCCCCAGAAAGTTACACTTGGAGATGATTACCAATACCCTATCAAAGGAGTGGGAGAGTCCAATTACAAACTTGATTCAGGGACCCCAATGAAGATGAAGGATGTACTATATGTACCAGGTTTGATGAAGAATTTGCTTTCTATCTCAAATTTAGACAAGAAAGGCTTTAGGGTTGCATTCATAGATGGGGAAGTCCTTATGTGGCCTAAAGGAAAAACCATAGAAGATGCAATTGTTATTGGAACAGAAGAAGGTGGCCTGTATAAATTAAAAGGTCACTTAGATGCAACCTTGATTCACTCCATTGAGAGTTCGTGTGAACTTTGGCATATAAGACTAGCTCACATTAACTACAAGGCCTTACCATATGTGAGCAAGGAATTTACAGGTCTACCAAATTTCAAGGTTGACCATGAAGGTGTGTGCAAGGGATGTGCACAAGGAAAGAACGTCAAGAATCCTTTCTCGAAGAGCGACAATAAAGCAGAAGGAGTCTTGGAGCTCATCCACATGTATGTGGCCCTGTTATCGCACGGTTTGTAGGAAGGGTTTAGGCAGCTTGAGTCAAGGCTTAAAACCGGTGTAACAGGAGTTTCCCCACCCACTGTCACCTCGATGAGGGGCTCTTTCTATTTAGGATGGCTGATCCAAGGGAGACGTCCCTAGGTAATCTGATTAATGAAAGGGCTAAAGGGGTAATGGCTTAGGAGAAAAGTGTCCTTTCACAGATTACTGCCAATGATGAGATAGTCAAAAG
>JASDQU010241878.1:37978-65836 GCA_032191745.1 Picea mariana | reverse complement strand
TGAAAAGTTTAACCTACTTTTAGTAAAAGGCCTTTCTATATGAGGTGTAGTTTTGTTTAGAGCCATGTGTTTGTTATTACTATTGCTAAATATGATGATGTTAACCTAGCATAGTAGGCCATTGATGGAAATGAATATTCAATTATCATGTGTTTTACCATGGTTATACGTAGAGTGGGCACTACTACTTTGTGCATAGACACTTTTGTTTCACACCAAGCGTTGACTATGTTGCTTCCTATAACGGTATTTGTTCTTCATTGTACACAACTCTTTGATTTCCATTGTGTCAATGTATGCATATACATATTTTCACTTTGCATCACTTATATTTATGAGGAGTAAGGGTATGTGTAGAGAATGTTATTTTCACTTTGCATCACTTACATTTACGAGGGGTAAGGGTATGTGTAGAGAATGTGAGGATGTGTGCATCTTGTTTTTAGTTTTTTTTCAATGTTTTTTTCAATCTACACCTTCATGATCATGAATGAGGAAGGCTGAAATAAATAGAATTAGTTTACAACTTCAATTCCCTCTTTATTTTGTTAGCGAATGAAGTGTAACTGCACCTTCATGATCATGAATGAGGATGGGGAGAAAATGGAAAAAATGTATGTCATTAATTTAACATTAATGTTCAATCTACTTAACATTAATTAAAAAAAATATTTACAAATGATTTGTTATACCAATTCAATAACAACTTTTTATTARTGATACATTACAATTTAGAGGTTAATTTGTTTGATTAGTTAGGTGACTATAGTTCATTAAATCAATCCAAGTTCCATATCAATGATTTAATTAGACTAAGTCGATGCATAACAAGATTATAAGAATCAAGAGAACATGCATTCTCATTCACTGGGCTCTAATCTAGTGGTTGAGACAAAATGTCACCATGTTAATGGCCAAGGTTCAAACTATTGTGAACATAGAACCAAGATTATAAGTTTGTTGAATTTAACACAATTCATATGGAGCATTATATATATATATATATATATATATATATATATATATATTACTTGCAAAGTGTTAGACAATCATAAAGTGGTTTTTGTGCACTTATTGAGATCAAACTCCATAATCATTTTTTTACATGACTTAAGTTACAACACTTTCACTATTTTTGTCTTTTTTTTGAGATCAAACTTCACTTTCATCTCTTTATAGGACTCGAGTTACAACATTCTATTACAACACTTTTATCTTACCCAATTTTGTATCTACTTATAAAAAATGAAATTTGTACATTTACACAATCTTATTGTGTTTTTAGTTCTCATAATTATTATTGTTTGATTGTTTAAAAATCTATTAATAAATCATTATTTGTTAATGTACACTCACTTAATTGCCGAAGTATATTTTTAACTTATTTATAAATTTGCATTTTACTCATCCATCAAAATACACAACATCCATGAATAATCAAAGTCATTATGATTTCTCTTAATCTCAAATACAACAACGTGTTTTAAGCATGGAAAGTGCTTTTGAATTTTATTTTATGAATTGTTCCCTTAATCTCAAATACAACAACGTGTTTTAAGCTTTTTCCAATAGAAAATTTGCTCAATTATATTAGTAAATATAATTTGTTTACATCTTCAAAGTCGATGACTAGGACCGATACAAGAGACAGACTGTCCCAAAAAGGAGAGGCAAGGAAACTATACACCAATCCCTTATACAATATTCCATTCACATGCAAAAAGACCAAAAGGATCTAGAAGAGATCTTCATAAAAACAAAATCTGAAACATCTGAGTAATAAAACTGTCTATGATATACTTAGAAATAGACTTTAGATAAGTATCAAAATATCTAAAACAACACCAGAAATGAAAAATACCAATGACATAGTAAAGACTAAGATGTCGCTTGGGACCTTCAATCCCATTAATCCATTGATAAAAAGTGATTCTGCCTTCTGGTTCCCTTAATGCTAACTTTGAAAGATGATCAACTTCCACATTAAATTCCCTGTAGATGTGCTCAAAACTGATATCATGGAAGGATTTAATTAAATCCTTTATTCTAGATTTCCAACCCTCAATTGTACTTGACTAAAGTCTTCCTCTATTGGATAGCCAATCGATCACTACTTTTGAATCACCCAGAATTTGGAGTTTAAGAAAAGACAAATTTGAAGCCAACATGAGAGTTTCCCATACTCCCAGTAGCTCAGCTCTAGTATTTGTACCTCCCCCACAATTATAAACCCATCTATAGACTGTTAAGTCTAGGGTTTTTATGAGTCCACCAACCCCACATTGATTTCCATCCAACTGGGCAACGCCATCAAACCATGCTATGGTAGTATTCCTTTGCATAAGAATCATAATAACTCGCAAAGGGGCAGACTTTTGAGTTGCTAATTGTCTTTTCTGAAGGCCTGGGGCCTTATAAATCACTGTGTGGATAGATGGCTTAGTCTCCTAAAAAATTGTTGAGTTCCTCTCTAACCATATAAACCAACAAATGTGTGCAATAATCAATGATGGGAAAGACTTTTCCTCCACCCAATTTTTGAAACAGTTGGACAGGGTGTTCCCATTCCAACAATTTTTGTAACTCTGACTCATAACCAATCTCTCCCAAACCGATTTAGTGAAAGAGCAGTGAATGAAGAGATGATTGATGTTATCAGTATCTTGATAACAAAGATGACAATCACTAGGTCCTTACCAACCTCTAGATTGTAGATTTTCCCATGTTAATATTTTATTCTTCGCTGCGAGCCAGATAAAAAGTTTGATTTTGAGTTGCAGGTCCCATTTCCAGAGTGCGTGTCTCTACCCTCTAACTTTCAACAAACCCTGAGTTGATAATAAGACTTGATAAGTATTCTTTACAATGAGGGATCCTGAATTATCGCCACCAATCCACAATAGTTCATCTTCTAAATCCTGGAGGTAGGAACCATAATCGATAAGAGCCCTTCGAAACAGGTTCCATTATGCTTCTAAAACTCCTGAAAGGCCTAAATATGTACTGGAGATCCAAAAAGATGAGGAGGAGTGATGGTCAATAAGCCTCCTAGCCTACGAGAGAGGGGTGATATTGCGCTTTTTTAATTTAGACAAAATATTTAAGGAGAGGAAAGACTTTTCACCCATCCCTAAGATCCTGTCTCTTCCAAGAGCAATGAGATGACCCGAACCCAGAAACTAGGTTAACCAATGTGTAATCAAGTGAACTGATTTCAGGAGACCTTTCCAGATTCTGGATGCCGTGTTCTGGTGAAAAGTAGGAGATCTAAACCGATTTTTAACAGTAGTGTGAGGAAGATACTTGTCATTGATCACTTTATGCCAAATACCATCACGCATTAATACTCGCCAAAAAGAATTTGCAGCCAAGGCCTTATTAAAATCGAATATATTTCGCAGCCCCCATCCACCATATTTTTTTGGAATTGTGAGAAGTTCCCACTTACAGAGATGACAATGGTTTGACTCATTGTTAACCTTCCAAAGAAAATTGAACATAATTTTTCTCAAGTTATTTAACACAGTAAAGGGGATGGCCTCCAGAGACATCCAGTAAACATGATGGCTTTCTAAAAAAAACTTCAATAAATTAAAGCGCCCTCCCAAAGATAACCACTTATAACACCAATTACCTATTTTTTTTTCCACTTTTTTCAACATCCAGTTCCAATCTTCGACTCGCTGCAACCCAGTTTTTAAGTGATAGCCAAGATATTTAAAACCAGTTGAGAGATCAGAAAAAGTATAGGGAAAAAGAGTTCTATAAGGAGCTAAATCCAGTGCCTATAGTCCCTCTTGAAGTACAAAAGATTTTGTTCCATTTACCTTAAGATCCGAAGTCAAGCAAAACAGTTTAATAATCTTATCGATCTCCCACCATTCACTCATTGTATCATTTGACATAATAATGACATCATCTACGAACAAAATATGAAGTATTTTTATAGTTTTGGAGACTTTTATACCAGTCAGCTTTCCATCACTCTGACCTTCTTTTAGTAGAAGGTTTAGTCCTTCCATTACCAAAATAAATAACAGAGGTGATAAATGGCACCCTTGGCGAAGCCCTCTACCACTTTTGAAGAATTCAATGGCCTCTCCATTTAATAAAACAACGAAAGACGAGGAAACAACACAACTCATAATCCAATTTGTCATCCTTATACCCAGACCAGTTTGGATTAGAATCATCCTTAAAAGGTCCCAATTTATACAATCATAGGCCTTCTGAAGATCCAGCTTCAGAATAAGGGATTTTAAATTCTATTCTTTGATACTATGGAGACATTCATGTACCGTCCCAATAGCATCTTGGATTTGTCGACCTTTCAAAAACCCCAACTGCTCTTCTGAGAGTGATCTGGACATGATAAGCTTTATCCAGTTTGCTATAATCTTTGTAATAACTTTGTAACACAGGTTGCATAAGGAGATAGGCCTAAAATCCCCAAAAGTGAGAGGCTTATTTACTTTTGGGATTAAGGCTAAAAAAATTGAATTGAGTCCTCCGGATATAATGCCTTTCAATCTCGATTCTTCCACCATTTATAAGAGACCCCCCCTAACCAAATCAAAGAACTGAATAAAAAACTCAACCGTCCAGCCATCGGGCCCTGGACTCTTGTCAAGTTTGAACATAGATAAAACCTCTTTAAGTTCCCCCAAGAGTATCGGACTATAAAGGGCCTTGACTTCGACTTCAGTTACAAATCTGGAGTAAAGAATCACCACTTTTACTTGGTCACAAGTCGATGGAAGATCCGGTGTTTTGAAAATAATTTTAAAATATTTAACCGCCTCAGCTTTTAAATCCTCCTATCCATTGTGAAGAATCTCTATATAATCTGTAATCCCCCAGACAAATTTACGATTCCTCCTGTAATTGGCGAAGTTATGAAAAGTGCTTTTGAATTTTATTTTATGAATGGTTGTTAAAATTAAACTATATTGCAACTATTTTGAGGATTTTGAATTCAAGGAAAATTAAATTTATTTTATAAATGATTATTACATTACTGTATTACAACTATTTCGAGGATTTTGAATTCAAGAAAAATTAATGATACAAGTTGGATGTCTAGTCACTTAATACATATTTATAAATAAATTTAAATAAAATAAATTTAACATATTAATTTTAATAATAAATATATATATATAACATATTTTGAAAGTTAATATTATTATTTTAATTAATTACATATTGAAAATTATTCATTGCCAATCTCCTATAAATATCAATAACTAATTATCATAGTTATTATCAATTTCTCAATAATCAATTTTACATTATGAGATTATGGTGATTTGAAAATTGTTTTATTCATTCATATTATATTAACACATAGTTCATTTTAAGGTTGGATGAATTAGTATACATAGTTGTATTAGGTTATGAGTTGTAGGATGGTTCTATTACGGAATAAATTATTATTATTATTTAAAATATATTTTTGTATTAAAAGAAAGTTATAATTGAATCTTCTCAAATACAAAATTTGTAAAGTAAAATTGTTTTAAAAAATTTCAAAATTCTTTAAAATTTCAACAAAATTAATCCCTACACATTGTTCTTAGAGTTTTTGTACCAGAATTAACTATATATAACCTTATATATTATCTTACTAAAATAACTATCTCACAAAACATCATAAATTTTAAAGATTATTGGGTCCATAGTCGTTGGGGATATTTTGCTTCCTTCTAATATTTGATAGATAAGAGATTGACTAAGATTTGCTTCCTTACTTGTTCAGGGTCTTGTTGGACAATATCTTCTTCCATGACTACCATTTGGTCCATTCCAAGAGATCCAACATAGAGAACAAGGGTTACCGACTTCCTTAATTCCTCATATCCCGACCTTTGCTCCAATTCCAATTTCAAAACTCTATCTTGGAGAGCTCTTATTTTCTCCCCGTCTTCCTCTCTCATTTCCAACTATATTTGCTTGCTCCTAAACTTCTCTATCCATGCCTTTGTGTTAATCATTCATCTTTACATCACCTGCGTGATGTCCCTTGAATTTGTTTCCTCCTAATCTTTCCTTCATCCCACCCATTTCCTCACATATAAAGAAAGGCATTATTGGGCTTCAACATAATGCCTTTCACACTTGTGGATTCCTTTGTGAAGCTTTGAATTTTCACAAAAAATACATCTGTTTGAATGCCAATGTGGGTTTTCCGTCATCCTAGTCTCATGCCTTAATGAAGTCCGAATCTCGATCGTCCTAAACCACTTCCAAACCTACGTAAAACCACATAATTTGATCCCCTTCCCAAACCTTTGCATTCGGTGAAGAAGAACGACAAATAACTCTTGCAAGATTGAGCCCTATATCGATATGTGCATAAAACCACATGCTTTAGGTCGTCCCATCTTGACAGGGTTCAAATGAATTCCAGCTTGTAGCAATGGATATAGGAATGCACAAAGGTTCTAGGTCATTAATATGATTAAACATTCTAATCACAAATCACTACATGTCCATTGAATGAATGTGTGTCATATGATATCTATAATTTAATTTATAATTCATGGAATATAGCCAAATATTAAATTCTCCCCTTTTCCCTCATAGTCCCATACTACAAATTGCATGGCTCGTTTTCCATTCATAAGCCAAGGAGTTGAGTCCTCATAGAATGTGGAAAAACTCCACACATTCAAAACTTTTCACTAATTATTGTGCTATGAAGACTATCTTGCTTAACTCAATTTTGTCGGTATGTGTTTTATACCTATTTGTTTTAATATTGTCATCCCTTACATTAATGTCAAAGCTTCAATTTTGATTATTAGTAATCTCGCCTAATCCCCACTTAAAAATTGCTTCCTAATTTCTTTTAAAATAAAAAATGACCCCACCACACCTCCTACCCCTATTAATAAATAATTTTTATTATAATTCCATATAAAACTAACTTAAACACACTCCTTCATAATAGCATATGCATGCAATGATGAATTTCCATGGCTGGTGGTGAGAGCACTTATGTGTGCGTGCATTAAACAAATATGAAATGTCAACATCTTATAATTCTACCCATACAATTCATTGTTCCATTGTACTATGAAACTAAAATGTACGCGTGGCAATGGCCAAAGTAATGAAAACATTGAATACCATTACGTGGAAATAACTAAGATCTCATTTTGTCGTTATTATATTTTTCATGTTCCTTAATTTAAGAAATCTCCACTTGAATTTGAAGAATCTAAAGTCAATAGGTTTGTGAAAGGTAGGGGATGGGTTGCCATTGAATTTTCTAATTTTTTATTTATTTATATTAAATATTTTATACTTATCTTATATTTACACCGATGGGTTTTTTAACGGGTTACCTTAGAAATATCTGTTTTGAGAGTGTTGAAAATTGTTATTATTCTTCAACTTTGCACTTTTTCTTAAAATCAAAATCCACGAAAATTTTGTTATGAAATATTATTAGGTTTTTATAAGTGTAGAAATTTGACGTTTATTTTATTTATTAATATAAAATTTATGAAGATTGTTTATATTTATTTTTTTTAGTTTATCTCTTTAAATTATTAAAGAATATAATTTTATGTTTATTAAAATTTATAATATTGAATTTATATTTATATTTACATAAATTTAAAATTTATTATTATTATTTTTAAATAAAAATTTAATATTTTTTTATAAAATAAAATAAGTTAATTTCTATTAAAAAAATACATGCCACATATTTTGTGTAATATATAAACTTAATGCAAGGAAAATCATTCATAAAATCATTCTTTGTTTATCAAAATAAGAATAAAAAAAATATTGTAACCTTGGATTATTTTGTTATCAATTGATTTGATTTTTGCTCAAGATTTTGAGGCTAAATACTTATGCAAAAATGATACAAACCTTCAAGAGTAGAATATCATTTGACAAATCTTGTTTGGGCTTAGTATAAGTAAACTTTGTAACCACTAAATCAAACTTGATCTCAGTACAAGATTATAAGAATAGTGTATTTCTCTTCTTTGTCAATCTATTATGAGAACATAGTAGAGAATTTATGTCGTGTCATTGTTTTAATCTATTGGAATAAACACAAGTGTTGCTTCTAAGTAGAAATTTGAGCTAAATGTATGTTGAATGCAAACTCAAACTCTATAATTAAAATATGAATTATGAGTCCAAAACCTCCAACAACGTGTATCATTATCACAAGCTTTCACAATAACCATGTAGAAAATGTCATGTCAAACATGTAATGTTGTAGACGCAATAAGTCGAGTTGGGGCTTTTCAAGTGTAGAAAATGTCATAGATAGGCTTGAGCTTCTCAATTTGAAAGCCATGATATAGATGAAGAAGAATCCAAAAGATATAAGGAAATACACAACTTTCTCTCCATATCTCAAGATTCAAGATATGGAATTAAAAGAGCTCTTACAAGTTTCTCTATTACATGAAAATCTCTTGATATCTATATTAACGACCCTCGACTTCCACCACATAATACAATGGTAATTGTGAGATTTTATTTATATATTACCGCTTACATGTTATTACCACATCATATTTTAGTTAGCCATCAAACTATTCTATTAATTTTTCCAAAACCAAAAAAACAATATCCTATATATTTAAACATTGTGACCACCTCTACATTTTTATTTTCACTACTCTAAGATATACTAATATTTCCTTGACAAACGTAAAAAAAATTCAATATATCTTAATGCCATGTCAATTGTCATAGCCAATTGACATTTCCTCAATAATCTACACACCTCATAACAACCAACATTATCTAACACACAATAAGAATATGTAGAAAAATACTCCAAATATATGATAATAACAATGGAATAAATGGATATTTTTTTATCCTTTTCATGTACTATCATTAGCTGGAAACAACGTGAGGAATAAAAACATTAAAACCTTCGAGTATTAATATATATTTTTATGACTTCAAGATAGCATGTTAGAGTGGCCTTCAAAAGGCACGACTCTCGTTCCCATAAGCGCACCTTCTAATGATGAATGAATATAAATTAAATTAAAAGACTTCGAGGAATATCTAATTTATGATTATTCTCGGTGATAATATATAAAAGTGTACTATGGTTATCCCCGTGTGAAGTTTTTTTTTAGGGTTTCTCATGCATGCATGGTTGGTTATATGTAAATTTTTTTTTAGGGTTTCTCATGCATGGTTGGTTATATGTAAAAGAAATTATAAGTCATTAATAAATAATATTCTTGAGCATGCTTGCTTGACTTATATATTTAGGATTTTTAATATATTTAATTGTTTATTTGATAAACTTTCTTTATGGTTAGGTTATCACATGATTATCATCTAGAATATCAATGTTTAAAGAAGCGTGGTGAATCACGAATAACAAAGAAGAGAACAAAAGAAGATAGTGAAGTAGTAGAAATGCTTTCACCATGTCAAATGTAAAACCAAGAATGTGCTAGTTTCACATTTGAATCATATTCCCAACCTTCATAGACACTTACTAATCTGAAGGATCCAAACAATAAGTGATGACTACTTTGATTAAGTTAGGTAGGTTTTCTACACTTGCTTCCTCCATGTAACATAGCAATACCCACCCATTTAACTTAATTGAACTCACATTCCACTGATTTACTTCCATGCCTACGATAAAAAGAGCAATGCATGTCAATCCTTGCCTCACTAATCCACCTTCAAGTGTGATGGAGGAGATATTGGATACCACTTTTGCACTTCTTCTTCTACCCATTTTCTCAATCAACCTCCATCTTGATCCTTGACTATGATAAACCCCTTCACCTACCTAGGTCATTGGATAGCACACCCACATGACCACTCTGTGGACCAATGTTGTCGATATTGCATTGGAGATTGCAAAAATCCACCAACACACTATGTGCCACACTAAATGTTGGTTTTAGAGCCCCGGCTTAATATTCAATAATCATTCAAATGAAGATAACTAGAAAAGGAGGTAGCAAAGATGCTATTGTTACAAGTTACCAAAATGAAATTGTCCTCAAGAGACATTTAGATGAAAGGTTCAAGAAGTTTATAATGGATTTCCATGGGGACATGGGAAGGGCACACAAGGAAACATGGAAACGATTATGGGAGGAAACATGGAATACAATGCTTACATATCTAAATTGAACCCCAAAAGTGGGTCAAAACCCTCGATTAAAATAAGTTTCTTCATATTATCACTTTGGAAGGCCTTGTGGAGGATAAAGGAGTGATGGAAAGAAAAATGTCAACCTTGCGATCTCATAAAATCTTATATATCCAAGATAACACACGGGATGAAAGGCCCTTGTGCCCTTTATTTGTGTATTGTATTTGATTATATTGCACTAAATCTACTAATTGGTTAACCATATAATACTTTCACATGCCCATATGTATGAAGACATTACAAAGTGTTGGATGTTATGATAAGAACACACATACTTAGGGTGAACCTATGGACCTAAGTAGCATGGTTGGCGATACATATAGTTATAAATAGCCATGAAGTGCCTTTGTGTAAGGCATGTGCGAGAGATCATGTATCTATTCTTCCACACTACAATATGTTCTTTATCTACTTCTCACAACTAGACATCTCCTTGTTAATGTGCATTTGATTGGGCCTTCGTAACATCTAAATTAGTCCAGTGCTTGATGTATATCTCCTTTACTGTTTTCCTCTAGTGCATATATACAAGATGAAGGCTAATTGAGTAATTAAGCTAAGTAATATAAAGTTAGTTTATTAGATATGCATGTGTGTAATATACTTAACCAATAGAAATAATGATTATGAGCAAATATTCAACAAATATAAACTATAAAAAAGTAAATAAGAGAGACAATGACATGGAACATATAAAATATAATCCTTGTATTGATAATTCTAGAAAAGACAGAGTAATGTTCACGTCCATCTTCAAGGGGGCAACTTATTTTGAGGAGAGCTCCAATACAATAACAATACTCGCTACTACAATATATGGTTGTAGTGTCACTAATTTGCATCCCTATTATTAGCCCTCAAATGTTGGGTATGTGTTATATTCTTTGCATGTGTGTGTGTGTGGGTGCGTCAGATACGACAGCTGCATCTGACGATCCCTTCACCTAGAGCTCTGCCGTGTGCGTCAGATACAACAACTGCGTCTGACGATCCCTTCACCTAGAGCTTTCCTAGGGGGGTCCCGGGGGGGGGGGAAGGTATGCCCCCCCCTGGTTACGTGCAGCGTTCGGGGTAGCACCCCGNTTTTTGCTATTTTTAGCGGATTTTGCTATTTTTAGCTGATTTGTAAATTAATCCCGGATTAAGGGATTAGGGTTTTGGTATCTATGGAATACCTAAAAACATTCTATATATTGTATGGCGAATGGTGAAATTCGATATAATGAAAACAAGAAAGGTTTTCCCGGTTGAGGGTTTCCGGTAAAAATCTCTGTGTACTCTGTGTATGAGACATTGATTAATTTCTGTATTGCTTAAGAATCTATATGCATTGCTTTACTTCGCAGATTTAAAACTTACATGCTTTGCAGGTTTAAAACTTACATGTGGTACTCAAACCCTTAGTCAAGTTTTTTAATGGCATGCGTTGAGTTTTTGTGATCAGATATTTTACATCATGGTTGCATCACATTAGTTTTATATTTATGTCATGCATATGATGCTCAAAACACAATTTTTTCTAAAACAATTTGTGTTTATGTTGTTATTGTGTCATTCATGCATCCTTGTAGTCAGTAGTGCATCAAATGTGTCGTGTTTTACAACATGTTTGTGTCATGTTTGCATTATTCTTGCACTGTGTCTGAAACAATCAACATTGTGTTTGCGTCATATTTTCTTTGTGCATGCACAATGCTAACATTGTGTTTGCATCGTGCTAGATTTTCATCAAAGTTTGTGTTGCTTCAGTGTATAGTATTTGTTCCTCCTTGTGCTCAACCATGCCATGATCTCCATTATGCTAGTGTTCATGCACACACATGATTTTACCCCACAAAACTATTCTCTCAGGGGGTGATGGTATGTATGTGTGTGTGCACTGAGTTTTCCCTAATTTCTCCCCCCACCTCTGTTGGGTATGTGTTATATTCTTTGCACGAGTAGTAAGGAAGCAGTATGGTTACAAAGATTGTGTTCAGGTATTGGGTTGGTACAACAAGCTGTAAGGATAGATTGTGACAGTCATAGTGCAATTTTTCTGGCGAAGAACCCAACTCATCATTCAAAGACAAAGCATATTGATATTCAATATCACTTTGTGAGAGACATGGTTGAAGAAAAGAACATATTGCTGATGAAGGTGGACACTTTGAAGAATGTTGCAGATTCATTAACAAAATCTGTGAGCACTGAGAAGTTCTCTTGGTGTAGAGGATCCATGCGCATTGCTGCCCTGGATTGTTGACTATGTAACCCTATAACCCCATGTATGCAAAGAAAAAAACAAGTGGGAGAATGTTGGGTATGTGTTATATTCTTTGCACAAGTAGTAGTGTCTGAGCGTATGCGTCGGGCGTGCAGAGGGGTTTGAGGGGGGTGAATGCCCCTCGCACGAGGGTTTGGGGGTAGTGCCCCTGAGAAATTTTTTTTTGCCTCGAAAAACGTGTCACATATTTTTCTACCTAGGAAAATGCATCACATATTTTTTTGCCTCGAAAAATGTGTCACATATTTTAGGTGGTTTTTCTTTGCCGATGGTTTTCTATTTCCGGTTAAGGAATTAGGGTTGTTGACTAATCCAGGTAATTGGGTTAGGGTTTTGGATGCCGTTGGCTCATATATGTATATTGTATTGTAAACAATATATCACGATGAATGAATATAGAATATGTTGGTTTTCCCGGTTTGGGTTTCCAGGGGAAAAATCTCTGTGTAATGTTTGTATTTGCCATTGTACCTTTTCTGTTCTTTTATTGAATATCTGTTTGTAGTAGATATTGTGAATGGTTAAAATATACAACCTCCACCCTCGTGATACCTCATAATATGAGGGTGAGGGTAGGGCTACGGGGAGACATTGGAGAAAACTTATTCCACTAATCCAAGACCAACACTCGATCCACTTGAGACTAGTTCAAAAGATATACTAACAAATAATTTGTCATGCCAATTCAATAACCATTGTTTGTTGGATATAAGTGATCCTGGTGGATATCGATGGCCACCCACCTATTCCATGGGCCCGAAAAACAGTTTTCCATCTTGGCAGTTGTTCGACAGTTTTTCGGGTTCCAAACTTCCGGGGCAGTTTTGAGGTCCTAAACGACGTATTTTGGGGATTTGGGGCCCAGGTGACTACTAAAGGCAATGCCCTGGGCCAATCGAAAATCGTTCTTCTCGGTTAGACCTTTCCAACGGTGTATCGAGCGACCCAAACGAAGATCGTATGCAAAAGTTATGCTCCTGAGAAGTTGACGTATCAACTACCCCCATCGGGGCTCGCAAACCTTTTGGATTTTCATCTTTCGAGGTTAGGGTTTTGGATTTTAATTATATTAAAAAGGCCTTTGGAGCCTCATTGTAACAATGATATTCTTGTGAATGTGAGTCGCCATCACATCTCTTCTCAGAGATAAGCTGCCACCATTCTAGCGAGTCTTTCACTCTGTATTTTTACAGTCTTTTTACATTTTCGCTCATTAATAGAAATTGTGTATTACTGTATAATTGTGCCTCTTGTTATATTTCCGATATATCTCTGTTATATTATTGCATCTCTTTCAATATCTCTGTGCTATATCTTCGCTCTCATTTCATGCCGAAAATAATCCGGATTAGTGGTATCAGAGTAGACTCCTCTTAATCATTTTTCAGTGCATGTACCCAACAATGTCTAAGTATAGCAAGTTGGGTCTCGAGCTTGTCTCTCTCAAGGAAAATGATCTCGTACGCCCAAGAAACCCTCCATGGTGGAAGAAAAGAAAAACGATGGAGTAGAAGATTCTATTAATATGTTGCTTGAGCAAGCTCTCACGCTACAGAGGGATGAAATGATGGAGAATTTTTCCCACATCCTTCAACACCTGCAGATAACAACATGCGCATATTCATCAAGCAACCACTTTGGAGGCACCTTACCTTTCAAGGTACAAGTTAATTTTATATTCCTGTATTTAAAGGTCAGATAGATACAGATGCCCTAGACAAATGGTTAAATCTACTACAAGGTTATTTCTCTGTTCACCATTTTTTTGACAGGGAAAATATCACCTTTTCACTCCTTAAGGCTCTCCCCCATGTCAAACATTGGTGGGAAACTTACTGGGAGAAAAGTTCCACATAGGAGTTTGGAATATATGGTGTCGAGCCCACTTGGGATTTTTGTGTGGATGCGGTAAAGGAACAATATTACCCTGTTGGAAACTATGTGGACCAATACATGAGATGGACCACATTGCGATAAGAGAGAGGCCAAGCAATGCCGGATCACCAATACCTTCCATACCTTGTGCACCAAGCTGGGTATCAAAGACTCTGAGCGACATTTGGTTCTGAAATACCGCGGGGCTCTACACAGATACATCCAAACTAAAATGGATTTTCTGGATATCTCATCACTTGGTGTTGCGTATCGATATGCTATTAAAATCGAGCATAAATTTAGGCACTAGAACAAACAAGAGTTTGGATTTGAAAATCCACAACAACCAAAGTATGATAAAGATGACTCTAACAAACAACTTCCTAAAAACCATTCTAAGCCAGAGGAAAAGAAGGGTCATGGGAAGACGAAGAAGGAAACTGGAAAATGGTGCGATTTCCAAAAAATCCCCTGGCACAACACCAATGAATGTTGCTCAAAACAATCATTGGTGGTCGAGATCAAAGACAAGGAGCCGAACCCGGACTCAAAATATGATTCTGAAAGTACTGGTAAATTACATATCATCGACACATACCCCACTGCTATTGTCGCGACCATAACAATTCAACCAGAAGAACCAACATATCCTGAAGAGGGGGAATGCCTTTTTCATTCACAGATGTGGGTGAAGGGGACCCCGCTGCATTTTATTGTTGATAGCAGAATCTAAAAGGAACTTCATCTCACCAGAGGTCATCAAACAGTTGGGATTGTCGACAACACCACAATTGCAACCATACAACATCAGGTGGCTTCGCCAGGGATGAGATCTTCTTGTTAGCCAACAGTGTCGATTGTCATACAACATCCAACCCTTCAAGGATGAGGTATTATGTGATGTTCCCCCCCTAGATGTCTGTGATGGTCTCTTGGGCCAGCCATATATGTGGAAGCGCCATGTTGTTTATGAGTCTGGACCCCGTAGTGTCATTGTTACTTTGGGGGGTCATCTCTACAGAATACCAGAGGTAGTTCCAACTACTGTCCCACCTAAACAATGTCGCAATGTAGTATCTCATACTACAAAATTCAACTTCTTCATAATCTGTTTGAAAGGTGAACATAAGGATACTGCAACCACTACAGTCTCGGACAAAGCACCTTCTATCCAACAGAAACAGGTCGACAAGATTGCAGCAAAGCACAAAAATTCCTTCTGCACATAGTCATCTCAGGTAGCCCGACTAGTTGAACAGATTCAACCCCGCCAACAACAGGTTCATGACAGCCTTCCACAAACCGAGCAGCGTGACGTCTTCAACAAGGCAAGCAACTCACCGAGATTCAAATTCAACAAACACTTCCCTCTCTCCCCCGGGAACTATACGCAATGGAGACCATTGCTTCCTAAGGAGGGAGGATTGATCCAGGTGGATATCAGTGGCCACCCACCTATTCCACATGCTTGAAAAACAATTTTCCATCTTGGCAGTTGTTCGACAGTTTTTTGAGTTCCAAACTTCCGTGGCCGTTTTGAGGCCCTAAACGACGTTTTTTTGGGATTTAGGTCGCAGGTGACTATTAAAGACCCTGACCTCATCCAGTCGAAAATTGTTCTTCGTAGTTAGACCTTTCCAACAGTGTATCGATCACCCCAAACAGAGATCGTATGCAAAATTTACACCCCTGGGAAGTTGACGTATCAACTACCCCCATCGGGGCCCTTAAACCTTTTGGCTTTTCATCTTCTGGGGTTAGGGTTTTGGATTTTAATTATGTTAAAAAGGCCTTTGGAGCCTCATTGTAACAATCATCTTATTTCAATTGTGAGTAGCTGTCACATCTCTTCTCAGAGATAAGTTGCCACCATTCTAACAAGTCTTTCACTCTGTATTTTTATAGTCTTTGTACATTTTTTCTCATTAATAGAAATGGTGTATTATTATATATTTTTTCCTCTTGTTATATTTCCGATATATCTCTGTTATATTATTGTCACTCTTTCAATATCTATGTATATTTCTGTGCTATATCTCTGCTCTCATTTCATGCTGAAAATAATCTGGATCAGTGGTATCAAAGCAGACTGCTCTTGATCGTTTTCCAGTGCATGTCCCCGACGAGGTTCGATTATATCAAGTTGGGTCTCGAGCTTGTATCTATTGAGGACAATCGATCTCGCATGCCCAAGAAACCCTCCATGGTGGAAGAAAAGAAAAAGGATGGAGCAAAAGATTCTATTAATCTGTTGCTTGAGCAAGCTCTCACATGACAGAGGGACAAAATGATGGAGAATTTTTCCCATATCCGTCAACGCCTACCGATAACAACATGCACGTCTTCATCAAGTGGCCACTTTCATGGAACCTCGCCTTTCAAGGTACATGTTAATTTTGATATTCCTGTATTTGAAGGTCAGATATATGTGGATGCCCTAGACAAATGGTTAAATTTGCTAGAAGGTTATTTCTTTGTTCACCTCTTTTCTGACAGATAAAAGATCACCTTCGCACTCCTTAAGGCTCTCCCCCATGTCAAACATTGGTGGGAAACTTACTCAGAGAAAAGTTCCACAAAGGAGTCTGGAATATATGGGGCTGAGCCCACTTGGGATTTTTTGTGTGGATGCGGTAAAGTAACAATATTACCCTATTGCCAACTATGAGGACCAATACATGAGATGGACCACACTGTGGCAAGAGAGGGGCCAAGCAGTGTCGGTTTTCACCAATACCTTCAATACCTTGCGCACCAAGCTGGGTATCAAAGACTCTGAGCGACATTTGGTTCTGAAATACTGCGAGGCTATGCACAAATACATCCAAACTGAAATGGATTTTTTGGATATCTCATCACTCGATGCTGCGTATTGATATGTTGTTAAAATCAAGCAGAAATTTAGGCACCAGAAAAAACGGGAGGTCGGATTTGTAAATCCGCAACAACCAAAGTATGAGAAAGATGACCCTAAAAAACAACTTCCTAAAAACCAGTTTAAGCCACAGGAAAAGAAGGGTCACAAGAAGACGAAGAAGGACACTGGAAAATGGTGCGATTTCCACAAAATCCCTTGGCACAACACTAATGAATGTCGCTCAAAACCATCATTGGTGGCTGAGATGAAAGACAAGGAGCCGAACCCTAATTCAAAATCTAATTCTGAAAATACTGGTAAAAGACATATCATTGACGCAAACCCCACTGCTATTGTCGCGACTGCATCAATTCAACCAGAAGAAATAACAGACCTTGAAGAGGGGGATCACCTTTTTCATTCACAGATGTGGGTGAAGGGGACCCTACTACATTTTATTGTTTATAACATAATCTAGAAGAACCTCATCTCAACAAAGGTCATCAAACAGTTGACATTGTCGACAACACCACACCTGCAACTATACAACATTGGGTGGCTTCGCTAGGGACAATATCTTCATGTCAGCCAATAGTGTCAATTGTCATACGACATCCAACCCTTCAAGGATGAGGTATTATGTGATGTTGCCCCACTGGATGTCTGTGATGTTCTCTTGGGCCAACCATATATGTGGAAGCGCCATGTTGTTTATGAGTCTCGACCCCGTAGTGTCATTGTTACTTTGGGGGGTCATCTCTACAGAATACCAGAGGTAGTTCCAACTACTTCCCCACCTAAACAATGCCGTAAGGTAGTATCTCATACTACAAAATTCAGCTTCTTCACAATCTATTCGAAAGGTGAACATAAGGATACTGCAACCACTACAGTCTTGGACCAAGCACCTGATATCCAACATAAGTAGGTCAACAAGAATGCAACAAAGCACAAAAATTCATTTTACACACAGTCATCTCAGGTAGCCCAACTGGTTGAACAGATTCAACCCTGCCAACAATAGGGTCACGACAAACTTCTACAAACTGAGCAATGCGACGTCTCCGACAAGGCAAAAAACTCACCAAGATTCAGATTCAACAAACGCTTCCCTCTCTCCCCTGGGAACTGAACGCAATGGAGACCATTTCTTCCTAAGGATGGAGGATTGATCTAGGTGGATATCAGTGGCCACCCACCTATTCCATGGGCTCGAAAAACAATTTTCCATCTTGGCATTTGTTCGATAGTTTTTCGGGTTCCAAACTTTCGGGGCTGTTTTGAGGCCCTAAATGATTTTTTTTGGGGATTTGGGGCCCAGGTGATTTCTGTATACACTAACCTGGGTTAGTCGAAAATCGTTCTTCTCGGTTAGACCTTTCCAATGGTGTATTGAGCACCCTAAACGGAGATCGTATGCAAAAGTTACGCCCCCGGGAAATTGACGTATCAACTACCCCCATCAAGGCCTGCAAACATTTTGGATTTTCATCTTCCAGGGTGAGGGTTTTGGATTTTACTTATGTTAAAAAGGCCTTTGGAGCCTCATTGTAACAATGATATTCTTTCGAATGCGAGTAGTTATCACATCTCTTCTCAGAGATAAGCTTCCACCATTCTAGCGAGTCTTTCACTATGTATTTTTACAGTCTTTGTACATTTTTCGCTTATTAATATAAATTGTGTATTACTGTATATCTGTGCCTCTTGTTATATTTCCGATATATCTCTGTTATATTATTTCCACTCTTTCAATATCTTCGTATATTTCTGTGCTATAAGTCCGCTCTCATTTCATGTCGAAAATAATCCAGATCAGTGGTATTAGAGCAGGTTGCTCTTGATCATTTTTCAGTGCATGTCCTCGACGAGGTGCGAGTATAGAAAGTTGGGTCTCGAGCTTGTCTCTATTAAGGAAAATCACTCTCGTATGCCCAAGAAACCCTCCATGGCAGAAGAAAAGAAAAACGACGGAGCAAAAGATTCTATTAATCTGTTGCTTGAGCAAGCTCTCACACGACAGAGGGACGAAATGATGGAGAGTTTTTCCCACATCCTTCAACGCCTGTCAATAACAACATACACGTCTTCATCAAGAAACAACTTTGGAGGCACCTCACCTTTCAAGGTACACATTAATTTTGATATTCCCATATTTGAAGGTCAGATAGATGCGGATTCCCTAGACAAATGGTTAAATCTGCTAGAAGGTTATTTCTCTGTTCACCATTTTTATGACAGGGAAAATATCACCTTTGCACTCCTTAAGGCTCTCCCCCATGTCAAACATTGGTGGGAAACTTACTGGGAGCAAAGTTCCACAGAGGAGTCTGGAATATATGGGGCCGAGCCCACTTGAGATTTTTTTGTGGATGTGGTAAAGGAACAATATTACCCTATTGGAAACTATGAGGACCGTTACATGAGATGGAGCACATTGCGGTAAGAGAGGGGCCAAGCAATGCCAGAGTTCACCAATACCTTTCATACCTTACGCACCAAGTCGGGTATTAAAGAATCTGAGTGACATTTGGTTCTGAAATACCGTGGGGCTCTACACAGATACATCCAAACTAAAATGGATTTTCTGGATATCTCATCACTCGATGCTGCATATCGACATGTTGTTAAAATTGAGCATAAATTTAGGCACCAAAGCAAACGGGAGTTTGGATCTGCAAATCCACAACAACCAAAGTATGAGAAAGACGAACCTAACAAACAGCTTCCTGAAAACCAGTCTAAGCCACAGGAAAAGAAGGGTCATGGGAAGACGAAGGACACTAGAAAATGGTGCGATTTCCACAAAATCCCCTGGCACAACACTGATGAATGTCGTTCAAAATAGTCGTTAGTGGCTGAGATCAAAGACAAGGAGTCGAAACCCGATTCAGAATATGATTATGAAAATACTGGTAAAAGATAGATCATCGATACAGACCCCACTGCTATTGTCGTGATCGCAACAATTTAACCAGAAGAACCAACAAATCCTGAAGAGGGGAGTGCCTTTTTCATTCACAGATGTGGGTGAAGGGGAACCTGTTGCATTTTATTGTTGATAGAAGAAGCCAGAAGAACCTCATCTCAACAGAGGTCATCAAACAATTGGGATTGTCGAAAACACCACACCCGCAACCATACGACACTAGGTGGCTTCGCCAGGGACGAGATCTTTGTGTCATCCAACAGTGTTGATTTTTATACGACATCCAACCCTTCAAGGATAAGGTATTATGTGATGTTTCCCCACTAGATGTCTGCGATGTTCTCTTGAGTCAACCATATATGTGGAAGTGCCATGTTGTTTATTAGTCTCGATCCCGTAGTGTCATTATTACTTTGGGGGGTCATCTCTATAGAATACCAGAGGTAGTTTCAACTACTGTCCCACCTAAACAATGTCGCAAGGTAGTATCTCATACTACAAAATTAAGCTTCTTCACAGTCTATTCGAAAGGTGAACATAAGGATACTGCAACTACTACAGTGTCAGACTAAGCACATTCTATCCAACAGAAGCAGGTCGACAAGGTTGTAGCAACGCACAAAAATTCTTTCTGCACATAGTCATCTCAGGTATCCCGATTGGTTGAACATATTCAACCCCACCAATAACAGGTTCATGATAGCCTTCCACAAACCGAGCAATGTGATGTCTCCGATAAGGCAAGCAACTCACCAAGATTCATATTCAACAAACGCTTCCCTCTCTCCCCCGGGAACTCAATGCAATGGAGACCATTGCTTCCTAAGGAGGGAGGATTGATCTGGGTGGATATTAGTGGCCACCCACCTATTCCACGGGATCAAAAAACAATTTTCCATCTTGGAAGTTGTTCGACAGTTTTTTGGGTTCCAAATTTCTGGGGCTGTTTTGAGGCCCTAAACGACATTTTTTGGGGATTTTTGAGCCAAGTGACTAAGAAAGACATATAACTTGGCCAGTGAAAAATCATTCTTCTCAGTTAGACCTTTCCAATGATGTATCAAGCACCCCAAACGAATATTGTATGCAAAAGTTATGTCCCCGAGAAGTTGACGCATTAACTACCCCCATTGGGGCCCACAAACCTTTTTGATTTTCATCTTTCAGGGTTAGGGTTTTGGATTTTACTTATGTTAAAATGGCCTTTGGAGCCTCATTGTAACAATAATATTCTCGTGAATGTGATTATCCATCACATATATTCTCATAGATAAGCTACCACCATTCTAGCGAGTCTTTCACTCTGTATTTTTACGGTCTTTGTACATTTTCGCTCATTAATAGAAATTGTGTATTAATGTATATCTGTGCCTCTTGTTATATTTCCGATATATCTCTACTATATTATTAATACTCTTTCAATATCTTTGTATATTTTTGTGCTATCTCTCCGCTCTCGTTTCGTGCCGAAAATAATCCAGATCAATAAGTGATCTGTCAATTCAATAACAACTCTTTGTTGCATATAAGTGACATGCATATTCAATAAAAACTCTTTGTTGCATATAAGTGACATGCCAATTCAATAATCACTCTTTGTTGCATATTAGTGACACATTAAAATTTAGAGGTTTAACTTGTCTGAATAGTTGGGTGGTTAAAGTTCATTAAACAAATCCAAGTTCCATGTCAATGATCAAATTAGAATAAGTCAATGCATAACCAAGCTAACACTATTCTAAGGATCAAGAGAATACACATTCTCACTCACAAGGTTGTATAATAGTGTTTGAGACAAGGCGTTACCATGTTAATGACCAAGGTTGAAATTCTTATGAACATAAAGTCATAGTTTATAAGTTTGTTGAGTTAAAAAAAATTCATATGGAGCATTAATTCAATAAAGATGGATATATATATATATATATATATATATATATATATATATATATATACAACGTTTTACTTGCAAAAGGTTAGACAATCATAAAGTGATTCTTGTACACTTATTAAGATCAATATCCACAATCATTTTCTTACACAACTCAAGTTAAATCACTTTCACTATTTTTGTCCTCTTTTTAAGATTCAACTTCATTATGTAATGTCCCCTCCCAATTGATTGTGATGTAGGGGTGACTAAATAGCCTATACGAATCTCATAGGATATAGTCAACAAGGAAAAAGGGGAGTCAAGGAGGTGTCACTAGGTAAAAATATTTTCAAACCCTAAAAGTGACATTAAATAAAATAAACAATTATATTGGAGGGAAAAATAAAGTGAAAATTTGATTGGGTCAAAATGGGGGAAAGATCTAGAAGGTCCAAAGGAAGGATAATGTGACGTACCCGACCCTCCATGTTGGGTGTACGCCAACTAAAATATTCTCTAATGCTCTGATACCAATTTGTAGCGCTCCTCGACCATCCTTTCCAGGGAAAACACCGCTAACTCAAAACCAACTGTTTTGAAAACCGGTTGTAACACACCCATGCCAAATCATGCTACTTGAAGCTATCTATCATGCTCTGATATACATATACATATATCTAATGCAATTTTAAACAATGATAGACATTCTGTTCATACACATATTCATGCGGAAGCGACAATAACACATACATGCAATATATACACACAATTTTGATTACATTCAGACATGTACCTAAACACAACATTTAAACATAGCATGTAAAATTAACATAGAATTGGTACTTATATTTTTATGAGAAGTACATCGATTGTGTGCAGACCTTCCACGAACCTCCCAACCTTAGACCACGCTGCTCCAAGCTATCAACAATGGGTCACCCCCGAGATGGGACTAAACTCCACCTAGGGCAAAGGAAATCCTAGGCTAGGCTGAGGCTACGAGAAACTGCACAATGCAACATGAAGGATTCTCTTCAAGGATCCTACTTACACCCACTGCTCATAGACTCTCATTCCTCACATGCCTGTCCCAGCTCGGGAATATGCACCTTCACCGTTCCACAGTCCATCGACTGCTCCACTTCCCTTCCAGGACTTCAATAACAGGTCGGATCAGGAATTCTTAGAGCTTTGTAGCTGTTGCTGGACTCCCTCCAGAAGAAATCACTTCCCCAACAAACTCTCTCACCTAAAGAGAGTTTCTCATAGGCGTGAAAACCTACTTCTTCAACCATGGGCCTGACAACCTGCCTATTCAAACCACAAAAAAAAATCAGGTAAGGCAAGGGAACAACTCATAAATTATAGAGGTTAAACAATGGAAGAAATGGCTCTGGTTCCGTGCTTGTTCAGTGCGTGCATGAACTGCACAAGGGATGGAAATAATCCCGAGTATGAACTCGTGTGAAAAAATGGCCAACAATGGTCAGAATGCTGAGAATGGTCGGAATGCTCAGAGCGAGAATGGTGAGTATGGTCAGACTGCAGAATCGTGAGAGAGCCAGTATGGTGAGAGCAAACCCCCACAATGGTGGAAATTCCCACATAAATCTGCATGCATCTTGGGTGACACTTGGCTCTCCAGGAGCTCGTTCCTGTCCACTTGGAGTTTGTTCCTCTCCCCAAAGGAACTTAGGATAACTGGGTTTATTTCCCAACTTTAGTATTTTTAGGAAATACTTTATAATATTCCCTTGGGTTAAGCCCTCAATCTTAGCCCCTCTTTCCTAGCCTCTCAGCCCCATCCCTTTCCCTACCTAGTGGAGCTTATTCCCGCATAACTCTTTCTTCGTGGTCGATCTACACACAACAATGTATTTTATTAATAATATTCATAATTACATATATAAAATCATGCCCACTGGCCTTAGCATCTAGGATCTCCGGCCTAATAAACACACAAGCCTACCAGCTTATAATTACTTAGCTCACCAGCCTATAAACATCATTACATTTCACAGGGCTTGGACTTGGGGTATTACAATCCCCTTTCCCTTATTTTTTCACTGTCCTTAGTGAAACTCATTTACATAACATCAACAAGATTTTCAAAATATTCAAAAAGATGTGGGTATTCTTCCCACATAGCATCTTCATTCTCCCATGTTGCATACTCAGGACCGTACCAGGTCCATTGGACCTTTACAAGACCTATGGCTCGATTCCAGAGCTGTTTGATTTTCCGGTCCAAAATGCATACCGAATGCACTGGAAAAGCGCTTTCTTGCTCCACATGAATCACATTCCAATCAATAACATGATTAGCATCATGTATATATTTCTTAAGCAATGACACATGGAATACATTATGAATAATCATAGATGCAAGTAATGTAAGCATGCAAGCTACTGAACCAATTCTCTCTAGGATTTCAAACGACCCACAATATCTAGATTCCAACTTGGAATAGTTTCCCAACTTCAGGGAACTTTTGTTGGCTTTCACCTTCAAGAAAACATGATCACCCACTTTAAATTCCATGTGAGTTCTGTTCTTGTCATCATAAATTTTCTGCCTGTCTTTTGCAGCCTTTAAATTCTTTTTAATATTCAACATTTTCTCTTCCATTTCTCTGAGCAACTCTGGCCCAACTACTGCTCTATCAGCTGGGTTGTCTCAACTTACTGGAGTGTTTCACTTTCTACCATAAAGTGCCTCAAATGGCTCATCTTCAGTGATGCTTGGTACCTATTGTTGTAGGAAAATTCTACCAAGTATAGATAATCTTCCCATTTGGATGGTTTGTCCATCACATACATCCTTAACATATCCTCTATCACTTGGTTCACCCTCTCTGTTTGCCCATCAGACTCAGGATGATAAGTTATGCTGAAGTTCAGATTTGTTCCGAACCCCTTCCAAAACTTTGAGGTAAACTTTGGGTCTCTGTTAGACACAATTGTCTTGGGTATGCCATGCAAGCGTGCTACTTCTCTCATATATATATCAACAACATTGGTTTCCTTGTGAGTAACCTTCATAGGAATGAAATGGGCAACTTTAGTAAGCTTGTCCACCACTACTGTGATAACATCATGCTGCTTGCTCGTTCTGGGCAATTTGGTGATGAAATCCAATGTCACCACTTCCCACTTCCAATTAGGAATGGGAAAGGGTTGTAGAAACCCAATTGGGTGTCTATGCTCATCCTTAACCTTTTGACACTCCAAGATTTTAGCTATGTATTCAACAATCTTCTTCTTCATGCCTGGCCAACAATATTGGCTCTTGACTGCTGAAATTGTTTTCTGATATCCTGGGTGTCCCGCATAAGGTACATTATGCATCTCTTTTAAAATCGTACTCCTCAATTTCAAAGAATTTGGTACATAAATTCTGTTCCTGTACAGAATAATTCCATCAATTCCAAATTCATAATCTTCAACTTTTTGCTGCATTTTTCCTTACTGCAATTTTGTGACCAATTCCATGTACTGCAAATCATCTTTTGCAGCCTCAGAAATTCTTCCTTTAAGATCTGTCTGATACATGATAATGGATGTAGCATGTAGTTCATGCACTCTCATGTTGAGTTCATCAACCACTTTGTTCTCATTTCCTTTGATGTGCTTGATATCAAAGTCATACTCACGAAGGAATTCCAACCATCTTCTCTGCCTAGCATTCAAAGTTTGTTGATTGAACAAATATTTCAGATTATTATGGTCTGTCCTCAACTCAAACCTCTTCTCATGAGGTAGTGCCTCCACTTCTTCAAAGTGCGCACTATGGACTCCAACTCCAAATCATGAGTGGCATAGAGCCTTTCATTCTCTTTCAATTTTTTGGACTCGAAACATGTCACAAATCCGTCCTGACTAAGGACTCCACCAAGTCCTTCTTTGCATGCATTTGTGGAAACCATGAAATCTTCATTCGGGTCAACAATCCTGAGGACTGTTGTCCTTGAGGACTGTTTCTTAAAAATGGAGGCTTGTTGATCCGAATGCTCTTTAAAATATGGTTGTCCTTGAGGACTGTTTATGAAAAATGGAGGCTTGTTTCCCTTCTGCCTCTATTTCTTCTTAAAATTCTTCTTGTCCTCCCAAGCCTTCTGGAAAGTAGGCTTGCCTTTTTGTTGATCATATAAGCATTTTTCTCTCCTTATGGTGTCTTCCAGAGTCTTGGGATCATCATATTGGATTTTGTCACTGATGAAATATGGCAGCCCACTCAGGTACCTCTAAATCTTCACTATCTTATCCTTGATGAAGGAGACATACTTCAACATCTCTAAGAATCTTCTGTCATATTCATCAATAGTGATGTTTCCCAGTTTGAGTTCAAAGAACTCTTTCATATTTTTATCATAATACCTCTTGGTCAGGTATTTCTTCTCAAAATGCCTCTTGAATTCCTTCCAAGTCACATTTTTCTCCCCAAGGTGCTATACTTGCACCAACTGATCCCACCACATGGATGCCTTTCCTTTAAGCTAGTAGATGGAAATTATTCCCTCTACATGAGAATAATAGTTATGCAGTTAGAAATGCTTCCTCATGCCTAGAAGCCATGTCTCAACATCTTCATCCTTCTTGTGCTCTCCATCAAAAGTAGGACGTTTGATCTTATTCATTTCTCCTTTCAACTCATCCACCCCAGACCTCCTATGCTTCTTGATAGGGGATGGAATTGAGCTGCTGTGTGATCTCCTATGGGAATGCTTTTGGGAGTGATGGTGATGTTTTCTACCACTCCTTAATCTTCCTTTCTTTTTAGGGGTCCCGTGACTTCCTGATTTGATGGAACCACTTTCCTTATCCAAATTCTTTTCAATTCTTTCTAGGCTCTGAATTAGCTTCACGTTGAAGTCTTCTTGTTGTTCCTTGGCCTTCATAAGCCTCTCATTATCATCCTGGTGGCTTTGGACATTTGTCTATAATTTTCTGATGGTCTCAACCATACTTATGTCTTCCTCCCTTTCTCCTCCATGTCCATTGGAGTTGGTTCCTTTCCTATCGAACTGGATATTCAACCCTCTGTTTTCATATTATTAATTGAAGACTACCTAAGTATCATCCATCACTTCTGCACTTTGTGCTGACTCTGAACTGACAACTATTAATTCTGCAAAAATGTGCAACCAACAGAACGTTGTCAGGCTACCTGTTATTAATAATTTCATGAGAGCATGAATCATTCTGATTCATTAATATATATTAGACTCCTTTTTCTGCTGATTTCCTAAGAAATTTGCTGTTCAAATCCAATTTCTGGGTGAAAAATTATCTTCTATTGTTCAAGACCTTTCCAATGGCTGCTTCCATGCTGAATTCTGAGTTTTGAGCAGGAAGTTATGGCTACTTGAACAATTTGTTCTTTTTTTTGTTCTTAAACAAAAATTTTGGGTGCTAGCCCCTTTCTTTCAGCCCCCAAACTCATATGACTAGGGCTGTGACCCAATGCTAACAACTAGCCACTTATTCTTTGCTTCGGGCCTCCGAGGCTTCAGAGGATTTGCCCCCTTTACCATACATTTTCCCTGAATGTCAATTCTCTGAATACTCGGAGGACATATAAATCAACGATCCTTATTCCTCGTTTAGATCTACGGTGGATTGGAGCTCCGGGACTCCGGACTTTGACAATTTCCAAAACACATCACAATAAATCTCTCGGACCGCCAAATTGGCAAACCTGTGAAGGACAGTGGACCTACGGTCCACCTTCTCTGCTTAGATCTATGGTGGATATGAGCTCTGGGACTCTAGGCTTCGGTAGTTTCTAAAGCAAAACACTACCAAACTCCCAAAGTTTCGATCCACCAGAGATCCCCTTCCTTTCCTCCACGTGTCATTAGTGATCTGATGGTCGAGATTAGCT
>JASDQU010241878.1:15835-33298 GCA_032191745.1 Picea mariana | reverse complement strand
AATGTTCCTCAATAAACCAATCGGCGACTGTCTTAATATTTTCCATCACGGTATGTGAAATCCGAGGAGGTTCACATCCGAAGAATATTCTATGTAGAGGAATTATAACATAATGACATATCTCATAAAAATTATCTTTGGCATTGTCCTCCCACAGGGCCGAATGATATTTATGAACATGCTCTGCACAGGAAGGATCCCAACTCCAATTCATCAAAGGGAACGGAGTCCTAAAACAGATAGCATCTATTATATAAGATGACATGTAAAAGGCAATGGTTTGTCTTTTTGATCTAGCTGTTTGATACTTTGTAACTTCAGAGGTAATATTATCTGATAATATTTTATGCCAGTTGAAACTTCTCCCTCTGAAACCTCTTCTAGGAGGGGTGTCCATTCTGCACTAAAGTGATTTGAGTCCTTTTTCCCATATAGTCTGCATAACATCATTGCTAAATATCTCATATAATCATTCAATGAAGCAGTGGCATATATCCCCTGTGCATCGGCCCTAAATTTGTTTTTATCTCTAGCCCATTCTTTTATTATGTTCGAGTATGTCTGGCCTCCTTCAACGCATTCTTTTTGTTGAAATGCGGCTAAAAACTCAGAATTCAAAGTATGCTTATGTATGGGTGATAATTTATACATTACTTGTATATGTTCGGGCCTGAATGAGCCGATGACCTCGCCTTGCTTGTTCAATATGCTCCTTGTTGGAACGTCTACCTTATCCAGTGCCCAGATAACCATGTCTGTATACAAAAACAGTCTCGGGCGTGCAACAACTTTATGAAGATCTGTCTGGGCTATGTCTCGGAGATGATTTTCCTCACTGTCATCCGAAAATGAAAGCTCATCTTCCATTTTCTTTGCAATTGCATCCCATGATTTAACATTGTGTATTACTCCAGATGCCGTAGTATCTGAAATGATATCGTTTTCCGGTAGTTCTTCAGTTTTCTTTGAGGCCTTTTTGGGTGCCATAATTTAGCAGCAAGATCCCGAAGCCAACAAGACTGTCAATGGCGGAGCAGCTCAGAAGAAGAGAAAAAAAACTCTGTGTTCTCTCGGATATCTGTAACAGAGATGAGTTCAGCTTCACAAAAATATAAACGTTTCAAAAATCATTTCGTATATATCGCAAAATCCTCGAGATTTGTTCATCTATTATGAAATAAATGCAAAGATATTCCCAATAATTCGCATTAAATGTTTGTACTTAAGTTCTTTACAATATTTTTTAAAAAATAATAGAAGCTTACCAAATGAAATATTATCGTATTAATATTCATTTATCAAACATTTTTAAACCTTAATCTTTGCTTTACAGAGTGGTTAATTAACGTTAACGCTGGCTCACGATTTTAAATCCTTTCATCGGAGTTTCGGGACTTTTGGTGTCAAGAAAATGAATCATCATAAAACCCCGATTGCCGAAATCGCGATCTATTAATTAAGTTAATCATTTAATTATCTTAATTAATTCAGATTATCTTTTCGGAGTTTCATTAATCAAGAGTTCGGAAATCGGGAAATCGGGGATCGGGAGATCGAGACATTTGATAACGTGAAAATTTCTATTCACAGAATCGCGAATGGCGATTTCCTGATATAATTAGTCACTCTTAATCATACTTAACAGTAATCAAACTTTGATTAAGAATTAATTACGATCGGGGATCGGGAAATCGGAGAAAACGATGTTAATTTTATTTGTTTTTTCAAAACACGAATCGCGATTCCCCGACGTAATTAGTTTAATGTTTAAAACTTATTTTTAAATGATGAATTAATCAAGGATTAACGTATCAGGAAATTGGGGGTCGAGTTTTCGTTGTTTGATTTACATTGAGATTTGTTATTTCGAAACAGCGAATCCCGATATCTCGATATGGGTTCGTTTAGAATATTATTCGAAAAAGTGTTTGGAGCAGACATTAATTTTAATTTCAACCATTCTTTTTACAAGAATAAACCATAAGGGCATTTCAAATTCATTAGAGATGAAAAACTTTGTTTTATAGAAATTTTACTAATGCAAAGATTCCAGGATGCCAAAATTTTTTTGTTCTTAAGGTGAAAAATTAAGTTCTGTTTCAACACCCCACATGCATGTCCTACCCAGGGAATATGCACCTTTATTGTTCTACAGTCCACCGATTGCTCCACTTCCCTTCCATGGTTTCAAAAACATGTCAGATCGGGAATTCGTAGAGCTATGTAGATGCTACTGGACGCCCTCTAGGAGAAATCACTTCCTCAGCAAACTCTCTCACCTAGAGAGAGTTTCTCACAGGCCTGGCAACCTTCTTCTTCAACCACAGGCCTAACAACCTACCTCTTCAAACCACAACAATAAAATTGGGTAAGGCAAGGGGACAACTTAGCAAATTACAGAGGTTCACAATGGCGAAAATGGCTATGGTTGTGTGCTTTTTCAATGCGTGCGTGAACTGCACAAGGGATGGAAAGAATATCGATGAGGAAATTGTGGGGAAAAATGGCCAGACTAGTCAGAATGATGAGAGAGAGAAAATGGTGAGAATGGTCAGATTGCAGAATCGTGAGAGAGCCAGAATGGTGAGAGTGAACCCCCACAATGATGGAAATTTCCACATGAATTTGCATGTGTCTTGGGTGACACTTGGATATCTAGGAGCTTGTTCGTATCCACTTGGAGTTTGTTCCTCTCCCCAAAGGAACTTAGGATAACTGGGTTTATTTCCCAACTTTAGTATTTTTCAGGAAATGCATTATAATATTCCCTTGGCTTAAGCCCTCAAGCTTAGCCCCTCTTTCCTAGCCTCTTAGCCCCATCTCTTTCCCTACCTAGTGGAGCTTAGTCCCTCATAACTCTTTCTTAATGGTCTTTCTACACGCAATGATGTATTTTATTAATAATCTTCATAATTACATATACAAAATCAGGCCCACTGGCCTTAGCATATAGGCTCTCCAACCTAATAAACACATAATCCTACCAACTTATAATTACTTGGCTCACCAGCCTATAAACATCATTACATTTCATAGGGGATTGGCCTTGGGGTATTACAATCCCCTCCCCTTATTTTTGCACTGTCCTCAGTGCAACTCATTTACATAACATCAATAAGATTTTCAAAATATTCAAAAAGATCCGGGTATTTTTCCCACATAGCATCTTCATGCTCCCATGTTTCCTCCTTAGGACCGTACCAGGTCCATTGGATCTCTACAAGACCTATGGCTCGATTCAGGAGCTGTTTGATTTTTTGTTCCATAATGCATACCAGATGCACTTGAAAAGCGCTTTCTTGCTCCACCCGAATCACATTCCAATCAATAACATGATTAGAATCATGTATATATTTCTTAGGCAATGACACATGAAATACATTATGTATAGACATAGATGTAGGCAATTCAAGCATATAAGCTACTGAACCAATCCTCTCTAGGATTTCAAACAACCCGCAATATCTGGCTGCCAACTTGGAACAGTTTCCCAACTTCAAGGAACTTCTATTGGCTTTCACCCTCAAGAAAACATGATCACCCACTTTAAATTCCCTGTGAATTATGTTCTTGTTAGCATAGATTTTTTTCCTGTCTTGGGAAACCTTCAAATTCTATTTAATATTCAACATTTTCTCTTCCATTTTATTAAGCAACTTTGACCCAACCACTGCTCTATAGGCTGGGTTGTCCTAGCTTACTAGGGTGTTGCACTTTCTGCCATAAAGTGCCTCAAACGGGCTCATCTTCAATGATGCTTGTTACCCATTGTTGTAGTCAAATTCTACCAAGTGTGGATAATCTTCCCATTTAGATGGTTTGTCCATCACATACATCCTTATCATATCCTCTATCACTTGGTTCACCCTTTCTGTTTTCCCATCAGACTCGGGATGATAATTTTTGTTGAAGTTAAGATTTGTTCAGAACCCTTTGAATAACCCCTTCCAAAAATTTGAGGTAAACTTTGGGTCTCTGTCAAACACAATTGTCTTGGATATGCCATGAAATCATGCTACTTCCATCATATAAATATAAGAAACATTGGTTTCATTGTGAGTAACCTTCATAGGAATGAAATGGGTAGCTTTAGTAATCTTGTCCACCACCACCATGATTGCATCATGCTGCTTGCTTGTTCTGGGCAATTTCTTGATGAAATCCATTGTCACCACTTCCCACGTCCACTTAGGAATGGGTAATGGCTTCAACAACCTAGTTGAGTGTCTATGCTCAACCTTGACCCTTTGAAACTCCAAGAATTTAGCTATGTATTCAACAAACTCCCTCTTCATGCCTAGCCAATAATATTGTCTCTTGACTGCTGAAACTATTTTCTGATATCCTAGGTGTACCGCATAAGGTACATTGTGCATTTATTTTAAAATTACACTCCTCAATTAATGATAATTGAGTACATAAAATATGTTCTTGTACAAGATAATTTCATCAATTCCCAATTCATAATCTCCAGCTTTCTATTGCATTTTACCTTGCTGCAATTTTGTTACCAATTCCATGTACTGTGAATCATCTTTTGCAGCCTCATAAATTTTTCCTTTAAAATCTAGATGATACATGATAATGGATGTAGCATCCAATTAATGCACTCTCTTGCTGAGTGCATCAACCACTTTGTTCTCCTTTCCTTTGATGTGCTTAATATCAAAGTCATACTCACAGAGGAATTCCAACCATCTACTCTACCTAGCATTCAAATTTAGTTGATCAAACAAACGTTTCAGACCCTTATGGTCTGTCCTCAACTCAAACCTGTTTCCCATGAGGTAGTTCCTCCACGTCTTCAAAGCATGCACTATGGCTGCCAAATCCAAATCATGAGTGGCATAGAGCCTTTCATGCTCTTTCAATTTTATGGACTCGAAACATATCATAAATCCGTTCTGACTAAGGACTCCACCAATTCCTTCTTTGCAAACATCTGTGCAAACCACAAAATCTTCATTCGGATCAGCAATCCTCAGAATTGGAGCACTGGTTAACAACTTCTGAATTGATTGAAGCTCTTTTTACATTATGTTGTCCATTGAAACTTCATCTCCTTCCTTTGCAAGGAAGTCATGGGATGAGCTATTCTCGAAAACCCTACAATGAACCTTCTGTAGTAGCCAACTAGATCGATGAAGGATCTGAATTCTCTCACATTCTTAGGTTCTATCCACCCTTTAATGGCCTCAATATTTTTGTTGATGTTTGGACAACATCGGGAAAACATTCTCTTAGAATAATAATTAGTAATATAATTATTGATTATTAAATATCATATATAATAAGTAAATGATAATAATAAATAGTTGTCGATTATATCTTATATGAAGAAAATAAACATGGTATCAAAGCATGACTGGGATGACTCTCTCATGAGAGGGCCCAGGTATATATATATATATATATATATATATATAAATCAACTTGCAGAAGCAAATATGTGACGGATTTTTTTTAAGACAGTACTGAGATGGACTCTTGACGATGAATCCCTTGCAACAACAAAGTGGTCAATTAACCTTGACAATGAACATGTTGCATGAATAATGGACCTATGTTCCTACATATGGACAGTGAGTTCAGAAAGGATTTCTTCTACATATGGAAAGTGAGTTCAGAAAATATTTCTTCTACATATGGAAAGTGAGTTCAACAAGGTTGTCTTAGGATGTATGGACAGTGAGTTCAACAAGGTTTATAGTTGAATATCAGTTGAATCTGGGTGTTGTTTTTCTGGTGAAATTTCATCCATCAATGAATTTTTCTAGTGACATTTCATCCATGATGCCTACCTAGTCCTTAGAAAGGCCACAGGTGCATTGAAGAAATAACTAGGAATTATCCCATTGTTCAGATATTTAAAAAAAAATTGAATTGGTTCATTGAGATATTTATGCATAGCAAGACAATTTTGATTTTTATTGGTGCAACTTTTGGAGTTTGATAATATCATTTTTTCCATCAAGAGAAAATCCAAGTCTAAGATTGAAGTTCTAGAGCAATACAAAATTGTAAATCTGGATTGGCTTATGTGTGGCTCAAAGTAGATACTCGTGCTGTGACTGATAAGGATCAAATTGACTCCATGGCTTTGTCCTCGCTCAATTTCATTATAGATAGAGAAATGGTTCACCTATGAACTTTATACTTATTATTTGAACTTTGAAAGTGCAACTTCTTGTGCCATTTCACTTCCTTTCACTTTTGAAATGAAGGATTCTAGAAGATGTGCAAGACCATTGTTCAAGACTTCAATGATAGAAACTGTTATTACCTCTTCTTTGATGGCATACCTTGTGCCTCCAATCGCCTAACCAAGGACAGAGTGTTCACAAGAGAAGATCACTTACCATTTTTCCTTGATAAATTGTGAGATCACCCATGTTTCAATTCTTTGTGCTCCATCATTCAAGTTTCTAGTGTGCAGGAGTAAGAAAAACATAAATAAAATAAGGTTAACATTGACCATTCAAGAAAAATATAATTGAACAAAAATTTTAGGTTTTTTGAAGTACCTGTGAGACAAGTCGATCTGTATTTGTGTATGTGGGGCATTCAATGTCCAAAGAACGATGAAAAATGTCATAAATTGTTTCATTATCGAGGATAATGACCACATCGGTGTGTTCCAGGAGAGAGTGGAGGAGCTAGCTCCATAAAGAGCAGTCCCAGAGGAGGGGAGTTGATGACAGAGTAGAGAAGCTACTCTCATTCTTAGTTCTTAGCAGTTATAGAGTCCCAAAGGGAGCAATTGTAGAATCCCAGAGGGAGTAGCTGTAGAGAGAGTGGAGGGCCTACTCTCAAAGAAAAGAGCCAAATAATGATTTGTAGTAATCACCCTAATCCAACTTGTCATTTGAGAAGACTAAGTTGTAGAAGAGAAAGTGTACCAGTGTGTTACAGTTGGATATTTATCAGGAGATGAAGAAACGTTGTGGTTATATAAAGTTCTGAATAGGTAGAGAGTGCAATTGATAGAAAGCACACCAGAGGATGCTGCCTCAACTTGAGATCAGTCAGGATTCATTGAAGCAGACTTCTATAAACCTAAGTACTACATAGGTAGAATATATCGTAGCCAATTACGCAAGTCATGGGAGTAGTGAGGCTTTCGATTTTTCTCGTAGGATTTCATTCGAGACATGGTGCATATGAAGTATCCATGCTTCAGCACATAGACAAGAAAGATGGTGTAGAATTCATCCTGATGTGCCTCAGATGGTCATATGAATGAACCAAGACATTGTTTTCACAAGGAAACCTCGATATGTCTTGTGAGACATTGATTCCATGAGGGAAACTTGATATGTATTAGACATTAGTTTTATGAATAAACCTTTATATGTCAAATAAGGTCCAAGATGACATTCCCTTTCAGAGGGAGACAATTGAGCCAATTGATCTCATTGATCATGTAGCTCCAGTTAATGTTTCTAGAGATATTGTAGTAGGTCGAAAGATACTTTCATGGGCTCATCAGACTCTGTAGGAGTCAGAAGGACATGAAACTCCTCATGGTACCTTCCGAGAGAGAAAGATACCTTAGAGATATTCATGCTATGCTACAACTATGAGCCACATCATTCATTTTTTAGCCTTCTTGTTATGCGGAGGAAACTAGTCATCTAGTATGGAGAGATGTCATGATGGAGGAATATCAATCCATCATGAAGAATGATGTGTGGGATATTGTTCCGAGACGTGATGGGAAGTCTGTAGTGAATTCCAAATGAATCTACAATATCAAATAGACAGTTGATGAGAGCATCGAGAGGCACAAACCAAGATTTGTTGCTAGAGGATTCTCTAAGGTTGAGGGAATAGATTATGAGGAGACATTTTCTCCTGTTTCTCGATACGCTTCTATCTAGATGATTATTTCCCCTAAAACATCCATGGGTTAGAGAGTACATCAGATAGATGTAAAGACAACCTTTCTCAATGGAGAGATTGAGGAAGAAGTATACATTGAGAAGCCATATGTTTTCGTGATACATGAGAAGTAGTCTCATGTGTGCAGGTTAAAGATGGACTTGCATGGACTCAAGCAACCACCTCGAGATTGGTATGCAAGGATTGATGGACACCTGATGATGTTTGGGCTTCAACAAAAGTGTTGTCGATCCCATCATGTATTACAGGATTGTTAATGATGAATCCTTGATTTTGGTCCTCTACATTGATGATTTATTCCTCACCGATATAGAGAGCCTTATTGTTGAATGAAAGTATGCATTGGCCTCTAAGTTTGAGATGACATTGATATGATTCACTATTTCTTGGGACTAGAGGTGTGGCAGAGAACTGATGAGATCTTCGTAAGTCAGGGGAAGTACATAGTTGAGATATTGAAGAAGTTTGGGATACTGAACTTGAAATCCGTGGCTACACCAATGGTGACGAATTTGAAGAAACAAAGTGTTTCTTCTTCCAATTCTGATGAAATTGATCTGACTCTGTATAGACAACTGATTAGATAATTGATGTATCTGGTTAACACTAGACCAAATGTTTGCTATGTAGTGAGTGCACTTAGCCAGTTTATAAGTCAACTGATATAGACACACTATATTGCTGCGAAGCATGTGTTGAGATACTTGAGAGGAAAAATTGGACATTGTTTAAGATATAATTCCAATATTGACATGATATGGAAGGAATGTATTGACTCTGATTGGGCAGGGAGTGAAGTGGACTGAAAGAGCACCTTTGGGTTTTGCTTCACTTTGGGATCTTCCATGGTTTTCTGGTGTAGAAGGAAAAAAATTCTATGGCTTTGAGCACAACAAAAGTAGAGTACATTGCATTAAGTATGATGGATTCCACCATTATTTATTATGGTAAACAAAGTTGTGTGAAGATCTCAGATAATCCAGTGTTTCATGACAAATCGAACCACATTAAGATCAAGTACCATTACAACCGAGACATGGTGCAAAGGAAGGAAGTGTTGGTGCAGTACCTTCCTACATATGATAAGGTTGTTGATGTTCTTACCAAACCAAGACAAATCTCAATTACTTTCGTGACATAGTTGGTGTGGCAGAGAATGCCTTCCTCGCTGAGAGGGAGTGTTCATATCTGTAGCTTCCTATGACATTCTACATATCGTACTCCTCTGTGACTGAGTTGAGTTGATTTGTGATGACACTTATCCGAGAAGGAATAAGTGGGGCACTTATCCGAGAAGGGATAAGTGCGTTTGGGATTATAGCCCAATGTCCCTTGTGGAGAGCACATGAGGACATGTCTCAAGTGGAGAGCACATGAAGACATGTCAAGGGATTTGACCCTTGACATCATACACTATGGGAGTTGACCCTAGTGTTTCTAGAGGGTGTAGCCTCTATAAGTCCACATGGGAGTGCCATGTGTGACAAACATTCTCCAGATCATACTCCTCTGTGAATTGAGTTGATTTGATTTGTGAGGATAGTTATTTGAGAAGGGATAAGTGCATTTGGGCTTATATCCCAATGTCCCATGTGGAGAGAACATGAGGACATGTCAAGGGAGTCGACCCTTGACGTCACACACTATGGGGAGTTGAACCTAAGTGTTCCTAGAGGGAGTAGCCTCTAGAAGTCCACATGAGAGTGCCTTGTGTGACAAACATTTTGCTACTATGGTGCTTGTGTACCACTAGTGGATACTATGTGTCTCTAGAAAATAGTTGTGTACTACTATGGAAAGATACTTCCCTAGCTAAGAGGAGTGTTGATGTTTCAACATCGGGAAAAACTTATCCTATATTGGGATATAGACCAAGGGAGATAGGATACATTTATCATAAATTTTCACTTGTGGTAATTGGGCCCATACGTAGTCCTTCCTTGATCATGACAAGGAATAATATGGACTCGAGGTGCTTGAAGTGTTTTCCATGTGTCAGTTAGCATCAAGCCGACATTCACTCATAGGTGTGTGCCTGTGGTGAAATATCTTGGTGTGGTATTTGTCTTAGTCATGGTGATTTGACAAGGAATGATAAAGAATCAAGATTCTATATGCTATTACATGTGGACCTAGAGTAAGCATGATCTTAGAGAGAGTTAATTGGCTCAGAGGGAGAGCCGCATAATGAGTTTATCCTCGGTTCATGTGGGAGAGAGACATCTCTAGAGACTGATAGATAAGTTTCATGAGTCTAGGGTGAAGTTTTTATACTTCAAAGACAAGCTTGGCATGATGCAGAATGTCTCCCTCATTAAGAGGGAGTGTTGATGTTTGGAAAACATAGGGAAAACATTCTCTTAGAATAATAATTAATAATATAATTATTGATTATTAAATATCATATATAATAAGTAAATGATAATAACAAATGGTTATCGATTATCGATTATATCTTATATGAAGAAAAAAAACTCTTTTCAGGGTCCAGTGCTATCCCTTTTTCGGATATGATATGCCCCAAATAGTGAATTTTGTTTTGATAAAATGAGCACTTGCTCAATTTGGAATACAATTGATTCTCTCTTAGCACTTGCAACACCATCCTCAAATGATGCTCATGCTCTTCTTATGTCTTGGAATATACATGGATGTCATCCAGAAATATAATGAGAAACTTGTCTAAATATTCCCAGAAAACACCATTCATTAAGCACATAAAAACAACTGGCACATTTGATAATCCGAATGACACCACTGTGAATTCGTAATGACCGTACCTTGTCATGAAGGTGGTCTTGTTGATGTATTCATATTTTATCCTTACTTGATGATATCCTGACCTGATATCAATCTTTGATAATATCTTTGCATCCTTTAACTGATCAAAGAGATCATCGATCCTTGGCAAAGAATACTTGTTCTTTATAGTCACTTTGTTCAACTATCTGAAATCGATGCACAATCTCAATGTCCCATCTTTCGTCTTCATGAAAAAAACTGGGGCACCCTAAGGTGACACACTTGGGTGCAAATACCCCTTATTTAGAAGCTCTTCAAGATGTATTTGCAACTCCCTCAACTCTGTTGTACTCATTTTGTAAGGAGTCTTTGATATTGGAGTTGCTCCAAGCATTAAATTTATAGAGAAATCAATATCTCTCTTTGGGGGTAGTCCTGGTATCTCGTTGAACACATCTTCAAAATATTTCAGGACTACATGATCCTCCATATTTGGCACCTTATCCTTAGATGATTCCTCCATATGGGCTGCAAATAATTGGCAACCCTTCCTGTAACACTTCTTCGACTGCATTTCTGATATTTCCCAGATAGTAATTGCCCTAGGAATTCCTTGGATTTCTCTTGGGTTCCCTTCCTCATCCAGGCAAGTAAATTCCTTTTTATGCTAGTCTAAGACAACATGGTGTTGGTCCAACCAATTAGACAGTCATATGAACCCAATGGCAGGATATTCAAATATGCCTTGGTACTTATCCCATTCATTAACACTGGACATGATTTGACTAGCTCAACAACTTTTCTCTTGGCTCCTGTAGCCAGCTGTACCAACCAATATTTCTCATGCTTTCTTCTTGGAAAAAGAAATCTTTCCGCAACTTTAGGATCTATGTCACTATGACTAGATATCGATTCTATTAAAATAGTAAAGGAGTGGTTATTGATCATACCTTCAACTTCAATCATGTGCGATTAAAACTCAACTTGCTTATTGTCCAAGGCTGCAAAGATCCTTGGTACACTTCTGCCCATGTCCTCCACTGTTTCTTCTTGCTTTACATTGTGGACAACTCTCACCTTGTCATTTTTGTGAAGAAAATATCTATAATTGTGGTCTCCTTTACATCCCCAACATTGAATAGGTGCATTCCTTGGCCTTTTCCCACCTACATAAGCCATTCTATGCTCTCTAAAAGATGGATTTCCTTGAGGATTGTTTCTGAAAAATAGACTTGTTTCCCTTTTGCCTCTATTCCTTCTTGAACTTCTTCTTGTCCTCCCAAGCCTTCTGGAAAGTAGGATTTCATTTTTTCTGATCATATAAGAATTTTTCTCTCCTTATAGTTTCTTCCAGAGTCTTGGGATCATCATATTGTATTTTATCACTGATGAAAGATGGCAGCCCACTCAGGTACCTATGAATCTTCACTATCTCAACCTTGATGAAGGAGACATACTTCAACAACTCTAAGAATATCCTTTCATATTCGTCAATAGCCATGCTGTCCATTTTAAGTTCAAAGAACTCTTTCATCTTTTTATCATAATACGTCTTGGTCGGGTATTTATTCTCAAAATTCCTCTTGAATTCCTTCCAAGTCACATTTTTCTCCCTAAGGTGTTGTACTTGCACTATCTGATCCCACCACATGAATGCTTTTCCTTTAAGATGGTAGATGGAAATTCTTCCCTCTGCATGAGAAGAATAGTTATGCAATTGGAAGTACTTCCTCATTCCTAGCATCCATGTCTCAACATCTTAATCCTTCTTATGCTCTCCATCAAAAGTAGGAGGTTTGATCTTATTCATTTCTCCTTTCAACTCATCCACCCCAGACCTCCTATGTTTCCTGACAGGGGATGGAATTGATCTATTGTGTGCTATTCTATGGGAATTCTTTTGGGAGTGATGGTGATGAACTCGTGGGGAAAAATGGCCAAACTGGTCAAAATGTTGAGAGCGAGAAAATGGTGAGAATGGTCAGACTGCAGAATCGTGAGAGCGAACCCCCACAAAGGTGGAAATTCCCACATGAATCTGCATGCGTCCTGGGTGACACTTGGATCTCTAGGAGCTCTTTCCTCTCCACTTGGAGTTTGTTCCTCTCCCAAAAGTAAATTAGGATAACTGGGTTTATTTCCCAACTTTAGTATTTTTTAGGAAATACTTTATAATATTCCCTTGGCTTAAGCCCTCAAGATTATCCCCTCTTTCCTAACATCTTAGCCCCATCCATTTCCCTACCTAGTGGAGCTTAGTCCCCCATAACTCTTTCTTCGTGGTCAATCTACACGCATCGATGTATTTTATTAATAATATGCATAATTACATATACAAAATCAGGCTCACTGGCCTTATCATCTAGGCTCTCCGGCATAATAAAAACATAATCCTACCAACTTATAATTACTTGGCTCACCAGCCTATAAAAATCATTACATTTCACAGGGGCTCGGCCTTAGGGTATTACAACTTTTAATGATTTACTGTAATAAACTTGAAAAAAATCAACCAAGGAATTCCCATCCCAAATATGATCCACCTGAAGTTGTACTTTGATCTCAAATTAGACTTGTTTAGTATAAGTGTAGTCCAGAAAGAGGTGAAAATTTGATTCACCATTGTTTTTTCATAGATCACATATACTAGGACCGATTTTATTCCTCTTATGGAGCTTGTATCATATCAAAACTCATTGTTTTAAAACTATCCAAAATAAGATCACTCTCTTTAGTGGACTCTTGATTTTCCAAATCTTTCTCAACCACAATGGATTGTTTGCTAGAATCAACAACTCAATGGATAGGTAGCCTAAATTGGTTGTATACAAACCCTCGATTGGATTATACAACTAGGATAGCTCATCCTTGTTATCAAATAGATGAATATGATTCTTTACCAATTCATTAGTGAAAAATTGTCAGAACTAATGCTAGTCTGCTTCCAGGCCCAATTACTTAGCATTGAGCCAACCTTGACTCAAGTTACACTATTTTTTCAGGATTTCCCATGCTATTTAGTGTACATATCCTTGATGCTCGAAATCATTTCACCATACCCTTAAGAATAAATATATTCCTCCCTCATTCAAAAATAACATCGATGCCAATTTTGACTTGGGCACCCAAACCTACGTTCCATGGCATGTACCTCCCTATAATAAAAAAAAAATCGAGTGTATATTTCCACTAATTCAAGACCCCTTGGATACTCTTTTATTGTGCCTAGTGCTATATACTTGTCTATCAAAATTCTTCTCCATGGACTATCGTGAGTAAGGAAAATCCTAAGAGATTCAACGGTGAGTGATTTCTTAAAAACACATATATCTTGTAGTCCCAACCACCCTATTTCTTAGGGATTCAATAAATAAATATTATTTATCAATATAATATAGTAATTTGTTTGAGAGTTTCTCTTTTTTTGAGATTTTAATATTTTAGTAGATATTTCTCTATGGTTTTGAACGGAAATAATATTTCTCCGCGGTTTTGAACGAGAATACTACTTCTCTGCGGTTTTGAAATTAATATTTCTCCATGGTTTGGAATGAGCATACTAGTTTTCTGCGGTTTTGAAATTATATCTCTACGGTTTTGAACGGGAATAATACTTCTCTCTCTCTCTCTCTCTCTCTCTCTCTCTCTCTTTTTGAAGGAGATATTTTATTTCTAAGATTATATATTTAGGGTTTTGAATGGGAATAATACTTCTCTGTTTATTTATTTATTTAGGAGATATTTTATTTCTAAGATTATATATCTAGGGTTTTGAACCTCTGTAGTTTTTACCTTTTTTACCATGAATAATCTCTGTAGTTTCTCTGTCGTTTTCATAAATTATTTTTGGCTTCTTCAAAGGGTTGAGCATTTGGACATCTGAAATGAGGCGAGTCACTGTTTAATTTGATTCAATTTTAATTTTAAGTAAAGAGATTTAAATATATTTTATTTATTTTTTTATTTTAAGTTTCAGAAGTAAAAGTTGATTTTAGAGATAAAGTCAATCCATAATAATAATTGTTACATCTTTTTTCTCTTCTATTCAATATGAGCATTCCACCACCTACTCCAAAAACTCAGCCTAACAAGGGGAGCCCCCCCAAAATCACCCTAGATATCCTTTACGATTATATGGAATCAATAGAAAAAAAAAAGAGCAGAGAGAGATGCCAAAATCCAAATAGAGTTAGAAACATTAGAAAAAAGGAGTGAAGAAAGAGACGTAAAACTCAAAATAGAGCTAGAGGCAATGATTGATAAAAAAATTAAAGATACCATTCAAACTCAAATATAGGATAGATTCTTAGGGTTCAAGAGTGAATTGCAGACAATGAAGGATAGAATTCAAGAAATGGAAAAACATAAACAATCAACCAAAGAGGAGGGGTTGAAGAAAATCACAACTTGAGAGATAGGATTAAAGAGCTAGAAGAAAAACTAACCAACAATTTGACCCTCATTAATATGGAAAAAAATTGGATATCAAACCCATCAAAGAGGAAATGAATAAGCTAATCGAATTGGACCATGAGCGTAACAAAAGAGCCTTGAACCTCATAATTTTTGGTATAAAAGAACAACAAGAGGAGGATACGCTAGCAATAGTAAAAGAAGAATTAAAAAATAAATCACAAATTGATACAACTTACCTCATAGAATCAAAGAGGCTAGGAAAAATAATTGATCACAAAGATAGGTTGATCCGTGTCAAAGTAATTTGTAATGACCATAAATATAACATACTTGGTAAATCTCCGAGCTTAAAAGGGTCAGGAATATTTATCAATGAAGACCTTATTCTCGAAGACCAAGTTGAATTAAGGAAGGAAGTTCAATAGGTAAAAGAAGCCAGGAAAGAAGGAAAATGGGCAATAATTAGAAATCGAAAAGCTATTGTTAGGGATAGAGACCAGAAGGATAATAATAAATAGGAATTTGGGACACTTGGGATGCTTTTTTGGAATTGTCGTGGCTTTCCATGGCTCAAAGGTCTTATGATAAGTTGGATCCCGAGTGATATTGATATTATCTGTCTAGTTGAAACTTGGGAGCATGAGGAGTCTAAGGTCCCTAACATGGAAGGATTTGTCTTGTGGTCGACATGGAACAAAAAATCCCATTGTAGAGGGATAGGAGGCATAGCTTGTTATATTAGAAAAAAAATTTCTCTTCACATTCAACTTCATAAGATTGACCCTCTTAATCAATACATTTGGATAGAAATTTCAGACACCAATGCTAAGAAGATGTATATAGCAATTTTTTATTTTGCACCTATTAATTCTAATTTTTATAAGAAAAATAATCTAGATAAAATTTTTCCCTATAATAATTTAGAACAAGATATTTATAATTTGAAAAATAAAGGTAATATCCTCCTGCTAGGAGACTTTAATGCTAGGACTGCAACTAAACAAGCTACTCTTTTAAGTGATGAATCCAACCATAATCCTTTATGGCTAGATGAGGAACTTGTTTTATCTAATAGCTACAAAAGAAGCTCTGAAGACCTAATTGAGAATTTGTTTGGTACCAAGTTGGTCAAGCTCTGCAGCTCTCAAGACCTAATAATTTGCAATGGAGTAATGAAGTGGCCAAACTCCAACTAAATGACCTGTATTCATGCGCTAGGTAGTAGCGTTGTAGATTATGTGATATCTGATATCCCCGTTTCCAACCAAATAACAACTTTTGACCTTTTAAATGACCATGAGCTTGACTCTGATCATAAACCTTTAACCCTAACTCTAAAATTCTCCATGCATAGGAGCACCATTGAAGAGAATTCTGATAATCAAAGGAATTTTCGCTTTGAAAAAAGTAAAATTGACATTTTCTTAAAGGATTTAAATAGTAAATTAAACCTCCTAACTTATAAGGACAACATTGAAGAACTCTATCATAATTTTACAACTACCCTTTCCACTTCTATTAACAAGTTCTCTTTCGAGGTGTCCCATAAAAAGAATAATAGAACAACCAACCCTTGGTATGATAAAGAATGTAAAATTGCTAGGAAATCCATTAGGGATGCTTCTAATGAGCCCTTAAAACTGGATAAGATCAATACGTACAAAGCCTTAATTAAAAGGAAAAAAAAGATACTATATCAATAAAAGGCAAGAGCAACTTTCACAACTATACAAGTTGGATCCTAAGAAGTTATGGAGCCAAATTCTAAAATGCAATACTAAAGAAAATAATAGGATTCCCTTAATGGATTGGAATTCCTACCTTAAAAGTCTTTACGAGTTCCCTAATTCCATGGACACCATTCCTATTGTCCCTACAAAGGAAGATGTTTTTTCTTTAGATGACATAGAGTTTGGGGTTAAGTGACTCGCAAATGGGAAAGCTAAGGACATTGGAGGCTACCAAGCTGAAATTTTTAAAATCGGAGGGCCAATCCTTATCCCTCACATACACAAGATCTTCAATTTAACAGTCAAGCAGGGCTTCCCTAAACCCTGGATGCAAAGCCTCATTGTTCCTATTTTTAAAAATGGGGATAAAAACATTCCCTCTAATTATAGGACCATTATGATTAGCCTGATTTTAGCCAAGCTTTATGGAATTATTTTGGAAAAGAAGATTAGCATTTGGCTATAAAGTCACGGTAAAAGAGCTAAAGGCTAGGCCAAGTTTAGGAGATATCATTCAACTGTGGACCATCTTGTTACCTTTAGGATCATTGCAGAGGAGTTCCGCAATACTAAAACCAATCTTTTTTGTTGTTTTGTTGACTTTAGAAAATCTTTTGACATGGTTCCTAGGAAAAACCTTTGGAATAGGTTGGAAGAGATAAAAGTGCCTCTC
>JASDQU010241878.1:2899-13080 GCA_032191745.1 Picea mariana | reverse complement strand
TCTTGACTCACAACAAACGCAACTCATATCCTCCGTAGCACCATTCCTTCGTATCACAAGATCTACTACCACGTGTCTTTTGTGATCAATGGTCATGATGGACTCCGACCTTCCAGCCTCTGGAAGTCCTCGACCCCATTGTTTAAGCCTTAAATCCTCCGAACCATGGGATCTTATGCCATGTGTCCCCTCTCGATGGATGACGAGGATTTACTCCGCTCTTCGGATCTTCGTCATGCTTCATACTTAACAATTATTGACCAAGTTCCTCCGGAGTTCCCAGTCTCTGAACTGTAGGATATGGGGCCACATGGCAGAAAACTAGAAGTAGACACATGGCCCAATCTGAGGGGTGACATGTGTCAATATCTACTTTCCAAATCAACCTTTCAAAAACTCAAAACATACTGACATGTGGCATGCATCATGTGTGTCCACGTCTCCCCCAGGTGACGTCACTGCCATGTCACTTTGAAACTTCAGGACTTCGAAGGTCTGGAAGTTCTTCCAACAATTTTCCCCGAACACCGAATTCCTGAACGACTTAACCTTCCAGGGCCCATGAATCCACATCACTTCTGAACTTTGAGACTTCGGAGGTCCAAAATTTCTTCCAACAATTTTAACTAAACACTGAACTCCTGAACTGGTTAGCCTCTTGGGGCCCACAAAGCCACGTCACTTTGGAACTTCGAGACTTCGGAGGTCCGAAAGTTCTTCCAACAATTTTCCCCGAACATCGATTTCTCGAATTACTTAACCTCTCGGGGCCCACAAAGTACAACTATCACCAATCAAAGTGGTGACATGTGGCCCCACCGTCGAGTGACACATGTCAGGTTCCAATTAGTCCTAAGGGCCTGTCAAAAGTAAGGAAATGAGTGACATGTGGTGGACCTAGGTAGGTCCACATCACCCCAGGTGACATCAACTCGCCACATCATACCCGACGCTTCGGGACTTCGGGGATTTACTGTCTTCGACATTTTCTTCAAGATGCTGAACTGCCAAATTGGCGAACTACCGAATTGCCGAACTGGTCCACGTCACCCCTGGTGACGTCATCCTGTCACGTCACTTCGGTGCTGCGGGACTTTTGGGATCTCTTCCTCCCGTGCAACCACAAACGATTTCTTCTAGAGTGTCGAAACTCCAAACCTTGCTTAATATTTGGACATGTATCCCTTGGAATAGATGGTCCAAATTGGTTCTGGACTTTGGAAATTCAACAATATTCTCTACTTATAGTGTTAAAATGGCTAGAGCGGTGAAGTCCAAAGGATGTCAGTGCTTATCCTCCGCACATCTTCTCTCTATCCAACAAATGTGAGGGGTCTGTCCCTTCCCGAACTATTCCAATGACTCAAGTTTAATTTCCGCGTTCCCAAACTCATGGTAACCGTGACCTCTTTTCTCTTCTGTTTTTCTTAAACCGCTATACCTCTTGAGGTTCAAAACATGACCAAGGTATTCTCTTGGCACTTAGGGATGCTTTTAACTTCGAATTTCTCCCCTTAGACAACAATTCCTCTGGACTTGCTTCTATAACCACTTTTACGGCCCATCTAGGCTCAGTGCTGAAACCATGGGCTTTGATACCAATTTGTGATGTACCTGGCCCTCCAGGCTGGGTACACGCCAACTAAAAACTTCTCTAATTCTCTAATACCAATTTGTAGCGCCCCCTAGCCACCCTTGCATGGGAAAACACCACTAACTCCAAACCAACTGTTCTGAAAATCGGTTGTAACACACCCAACCACCCAGGCCAGATCATGCTACTTGAAACTATCTATCATGCATCGATATACATATACATATATCTAATGCAATTTTAAACAAAGTTAGACCTTATGTTCATACACATATTCATGCATATCTATCATGCATTGATATACATATACATATATTTAATGCAATTTTAAGCAAAGATAGACAACAATTCCTCTGGACTTGCTTCTATAACCACTTTTACGGACCATCTAGGCTCAGTGCTGAAACCATGGGATTTGATACCAATTTGTGATGTACCTAGCCCTCCAGGCTGGGTACACGCCAACTAAAAACTTTTCTAATTCTCTGATACCAATTTGTAGCGCCCCCTAGCCACCCTTGCTTGGGAAAATGCCACTAACTCCAAACCAACTGTTCTGAAAACCGGTTGTAACACACCCAACCACCCAGGCCAGATCATGCTACTTGAAACTATCTATCATGCATTGATATACATATACATATATCTAATGCAATTTTAAACAAAGATAGACATTATGTTCATACACATATTCATGCATAAGCGACAATAACACATAAATGCAATTCTGATTACATTCATACATGTACCTAAACACAACATTTAAACATAACATGTAAAATTGACATAGTATTGGTACTTATCGTTTTATGAGAAGTACACCCACTGCATGTAGACCTTCCATGAACCTACCAACCTTAGACCATGTTGCTCCAAGCTATCAATAGTGGGTCACCCCCAAGATGGGACTAAAATTTGCCCAGGGCAAAGGAAATCCTAGGCTAGTTGAGGCTATGGGAAACTGCACAATGCAATAGGAAGGATTCTCTCCAAGGAGCCTACTTACACCCACTTCTCACATACTATCATTCCCCACATGCATGTCCCACCCCGGGAATATGCACCTTCACTGTTCCACAGTCCATCGACTGCTCCACTTCCCTTCCAGGGCTTTATGAACAGGTCGTATCGAGAATTCTCAGAGCTCTGTAGCTGCTGCTGGACTCCCTCTAGGAGAAATCACTTCCCCAACAAAATCTCTCACCTGAAGAGAGTTTCTCACATGCCTAACAACCTGCTTCTTCAACGACGGGCCTGACTTCCCACCTCTTCAAACCACAACAACAAAATCAGGTAAGGTAAGGGAACGACTTAGAAATTACAAAGGTTCAACAATGGCGAAAATGGCTCTGGCTGCGTGCTTGTTCAGTGCGTGTGTGAACCTCACAAGGGATGGCAAGAATCCTGAGGATGAACTCGTGGGGAAAAATGATCAGAAATGGTCATAATGCTTAGAATGGTTGGAATGTTCAGAGAGAGAATGGTGAGTATGGTCAGACTGTAGAATCGTGAGAGAGCCAACATGGTGAGAGCGAACCCCCACAATGGTGGAAATTCCCACATAAATCTGCATGCATCCTGGATGACATTTGGCTCTCTAGGAGCTCATTCCTCTCCACTTGGAGTTTGTTCCTCTCCCCAAAGGAACTTAGGATAACTGGGTTTATTTCCCAACTTTAGTATTTTCAGGAAATACTTTATAATATTCCCTTGGGTTAAGCCCTCAAGCTTAGCCCCTCTTTCCTAGCCTCTCAACCCCATCCCTTTCCCTACCTAGTGGAGCTTGGTCCCTCATAACTCTTACTTCATGGTTGATCTACACACAACAATGTATTTTATTAATAATATGCATAATTACATATACAAAATCAGGCCCATTGGCCTTAGCATCTAGGCTCTCTGACCTAATAAACACACAAACCTACCAGCTTATAATTACTTGGCTCACCAGCCTATAAACATCATTACATTTCACAGGGGCTCGACCTTGAGGTATTACATATAAAAAGAGGAACAACCCTTCCCCTTTGCATTATGATTTGATATCTTATTGAGTGCTCTTTGTAGCCAGCATTTTCGTTGGGGTTTTGGGCAAATTCCTTCCATTACAGGTTTAGTTTCAGTAGTGCAATATCCACCCTAGCTAGACAAAGGGGGATTCATTCAGAGTTCTCATTTGAGTTCATTGTGGTGTTTGGTTCTATTTCAGAGAGAGCTTGAAGACTTATCAGTTCACATAGGGCATTTGCGACTGTATTCATGAGGAAACCCTTCATCATATCCACCAACATTAAGAGGGTTTCACACAACTGTGACCGGAGGCATCCCCGCGGGTCAAGCATGGGTTGTCCCGCGAGGCCCTGCTAGACACCTCACCATCATCCCATGAGGCCCCATCAACACAGGACTGCAGGAACTTTGTTGGGTATCAGTGATCGGGGTAAGCAGGAGGAGTTCGAGATCGTACAGGCAGAGAAGGATCCCTCACTAGTCGAAGAAATTTGGCATCATCATCATCAAGTTCTTGTTGTGTCTTTGTTAGTTTCTACAACTACAATGCAACCAATAACTTGTTTGTAGGAGGGTTTGGAAGATTTTGTTACAACCGATAGTGTTATTGTATTGTGTGGTTTGATTTGTCCATCCATAATAAAGATGTCATGGTTAACTTCTCTATTTATATGTAATAGTTGTATGAGACATGCTTAATTTGATAACATCTGCAATTTTTTTGATTAAATCACTCAAAGAATAATAATAACTTGGTCAACAAACATATACTCCCCATCTACCTTGGTTGGGGACATTACAGTGGTATCAGAGCTGGTGATTCTACCAGCCTGTGATGCCTAGAAGAAAAGGGCATGGGGGACAGACCTATCAAGGATCGTTGGAAAAAGAAACATAAGTAAATCACAAAGAGTCAAATCCAGAAGGAGGCATGGGGGACCATGGTGAATATAGAGTCTCACAGATATTGGAATACATGGTCAGTGAGTAACGATAGATGGTCGCTGAGCAACGACAATTGACACGACTCCTGTCACAGTTCCTTATCAACACTCAAGCAAATCAAAATCCTGGAGGTGTCAGGCTGCTAAATTGAAGCTTTTAAGTGACCTGAAACACTAAATTGTCAAACCAGGGTTGGTAAACTTTGAGATGATACACAGTATGTGCAGGTAAGCGTCTAGTCTCTATCTGAATGCTATCCTAAGAATAAAACACACACCTATTCTAAGAAATTGAATTCTAATGACTAACTTGAAACTGAGCATTTCCTATTTCAGTCATCAACAGAAAAACAGTCTTGTGCTCAAATGCTGGTACTGCTATTCTTATTCCCGAAATGTGGTTCCACAAGATTATTGTACCTCTATGTTCGATCATTTACCATCATCATTTCTGTTTAAGTTAGGACACACAGAGTGTTKTCGAAAATGCAATCATTCTGAGTAGCAAAATCAATCTATTCTGTCTACAGGAAAACAGAGTATTATGCTACTAGCTGGTACCAGGAGCTCCTTTTGTTCTAACTGTACTCTAACTATTCTAACCAGGCAAGGTAACTAATGTCTAACAAAGCAACATGCATGCTAATCCTGAGTTATGTTTGAATTGAAAATGAAAACCAATTAACCACATGCATATTCTAAACCCTACAGGCATCAGTTCTGCATTTAACACTCAGCAACGTCAAAGATAACAGTACGCTGGAATGATTCAAGTGAGGAATAAATAAACACGATTCTGGAACATCCAAATCAGTGTCACACTATGAGCTGCATATACCATTCAGATAAAGAAATGCCAATATGCTAAAACAACTAGATCGATGAGCGTTAAGCTACCTCACATGCAGTTCTAAAGCATTAAAATGAACTAAGTCTATAACATCATAAAACTAAATCTATTGCAAAATAAAACAACGGCTTGCACCGGTTTGGCGGGCCCAACCAAACGGCACAACGCTGTGAGTAACAACCAGAGCCGACTATAAAATTCTATTCATACATTGCATAATCATTAACTCAAAGAGAACGCTTCACGTCGTATATCAGTCGACTACCATAACGCACAACAATCTGTATTCAAAAATAAGTTCACGGTATCACATGACAATAACAGTAGCAATAGCAACGGCAACARTAACCCGTTCTCAGGAGTGATCCCGGGTTTTTATAGAAGTCTTATTGTTCATAACAGTCGAAAACAAAGATGCATAAAACAAACGGATCCCTGATCTGAGAATAGTCTTGCAATCAAACTGAAAACGTATTTCACATCTTCGTGACACGTAGTGTCACGAAGTGTGAGCGATGAAGAATAATCGATCCAGGCTTCATGATGTCTTCGAGCACCCTATGGCAATGACTCCAGCTGTCCTGCGAACCTTCTATCTCTCATTCGAACCATAACGCACACCATCATGCACAGATCTCGAACGACTCCACTGGTACCTCCACGGTGCGAGTTGGTACCTGGTACCGGCATCCTGTTCCAAGAATAGCAATGGTACCTAACCCAAGCGATATCAGTCCCATTATCAAATTAAAGCATTAAAATGCATAAAAATAGTTTGAAATGCAAAGATACCTTAGGTGACCCTTTGAATGGTAAAGAGATGTTGATTATGTCAAAATGAGGTAAAAAAGGGTGGTACTGGCATATAAATGGAGGTCTGTGGTATATAGTATAGGCAAAGAGCATGGTCAAAACCGGGGACCAACATACCCCCACACTGAAGTTCTTGCCTGTCCTCAGGCAACAAAAATCAAAAACTTGGTAGCCATCACAGGGTTGCAGCAGCTGCAACCAACATCTGTAGCCTCTCCTGCTTCTTTGTGTTCCTGATTTCTTTCTTAAGGACCCTGTTGATTATGACATGCTTCTTAACATCCTTTGAAGTTGCCTGTTCCTTTTGACAATATCTTTCTTCCTCTGCTTTAATCTTTCAATTTTTGACAAAAGGTGGGTCACCCTGAGCTTCAGGAGTTCGTTTTCAGTTTTAACATGTCTGTCCAATACACGGTACTCATGCAATTTCTCCTTCAGTTTGCTGTTCCTGCTCTCTAGTTTCGTCACCATTGGCTTCAAGGATCGGCTAGAGGAAATCTGGCAGTGAGTTTCAAAGGTTTGGTCTTGGCCAGGCTGTGGTGAAGGACTAGATGCATGCGTGAGCTCTTCGGGACTTTGAACAGGGGTGTGGAATTTATCAGAATTGTGGTCTGAACCGAATTCGGGAGTAGACTGATCTGGGCTGTGCTTATAGGTATCAGTTGGATCAAAGTTATGATCGGGGCTGAGTTCCTGGTTGTCAATTGAGTCTGGATGAACGGGGCTGAGTGTAGAAGTGTCAACTGGATGGGGTCCAGGGGTGAGCTCTCTTGGCGACTGAACAGGGGTACCGGTTGGTACCTGGACGGATTCATTCTACACAATTTTCTTGAGGGTAGTGGCCTGCCGATTGGTTCTACGATTCTTTCGAATGAGCTGGGACAACATCCAGGTCATCTTAGATGGCTCCGGGGCCTCCTCATGACCATCTATGCTTTCCAATCTTTCTTGCGTGGGGTAGCTGGGTACCGAATCGTCCATTCCCGACAACACACTTTTTCATTTCCTCTTCAGGTTCCTTCTAGGCTTATCAGCTGACTCGGCTAGTTCCTCCACATCGATTATATTCTCGGTGGCTGGGGGAGAAATCGGGGCTTCGAGGTTCACCTTTGTAGGTATGGTGGCCTTCCCAGTTTCAGCGTTGGGTTCCACCTCGTCATGAATTGTAGGTTCAGGCTCAGGGTTCCCAACGAAGTCTTTGGTTGGGGTTTTGACTTTCTTTTGTTTGGAAGTCGACTTTTTCTGTAGGGAAACAGGTTTCACCTTCTTAGCTTTCGACTTGGCATGGGCAAGGGTTTGTGCAGTAAAAAGGTCCCAAGTCTATTGCTTTTTCGATAGTGCAGAAGTGATTAATATTTTAACTAACCCGAAGTGAAATAAACTTCCCCGAAACTCACTAACCCTCTGGACCTGTTCGGCGATTCTTTTCAAACTTTTTAACAAGAAAAATGGTATGTTCATCGGATTACCTGTGAAGTGTAACAGCAGTCGGGCGTGGGAGGGGAATATAATGTTATATCGCCCCTCGCACGTTAGGTAGCGCTGGAGGATGACTAACACCTCAACCCACTGTGGCTTTAGCCAGGACCGCGACGTTCGCCCAGACCATTTCGTGTCCCGGTACTGGGGTTCCAACAACTGCACACAGAGCTCTTTATTCACCGGTTGTCCTTTCGTCCACCTTTGGCCTGTAGCGGGTAGTTGAATTGCCTCGGCAACGAATTCCTCTGTGACCCAAAACTCAAGTTCACCCACCTTGGCGGTCTCACCATCAAAATGCAGCGCAAATTGCAGTGTGATGGCATCGTTATACCCATTGAACCTTTTTAGAAATGGCTCCCACCCGGCTTGCTTGAAAATTTCTCTCGTCGCCCGATATTCTGGGAGGGCTTCTAAATCAGCGTATGTTTCGGGCTCGTGGCGGTTCGCTACCATGGCTCTTTTTGGCATAACAGGGGGGAGTCGATCAATGGCAGTGGAGGTTGGATGCGGGCAACAATGGTTGAGTAAGGGCGATGAAAGGAGAAGGTGCGATGGAGAGTGTGGTGGAAGGAATGGTCGGGAAAATGATACGAGAGGATTTGAAGTGGGGTGGAAGTAGAGGGGGTGTCGGATCATGATGGAGGTCGTACGAGGTGTTAGAGTTATTATAACCGCGTCAAATCGAACCAAGTCCCGGTAATGGTGGATGTTTATGACACGAAATGTCATGAAGGTTCAGTACTTAGGTACAAGTCGTGACAATAATGAAACGCTATGGAGTGATTAAGGTACCTTTAGTTCAAACATTAATATGCAGATTAATACAATAATTCGATACGAACTTAAATGCACCTGAGCTACATTACCTTTACCCATTGTTATGCAAAGTTTGCTGTGAAATTATCGTTTGAGGCTAAGTCTGGATTTGAAGGCATGCAAACATTATAGCTGCTCTGGTCTTTTTGATGAACCTGTAACTGATGAAATTTCGCGCTGGTACTGGCTGGTACCACTGGAACATTCAGGAATCTAAGTTACATTACCTCCCCCCATCGATGTGCAAGTCTTGCTGTGGAATCATCTTTTTGAAGCTAAGTCTGGATTTGAAAGCACGAACATTGTAGCTGCTCAGGTCTTTCTGCTGGACCTGTAACTGATAAACTCGGTACTGGTACTGACTGGTACCACTGGAACATTCAGGAGTCTGTAAAGAATTTGAACAAATAACACCGTCCTGAAAAAACTTTCTGTGTATGACAACAGAGTAGTTTAGGATGACCCCTGAACCTGGCCTCTTGTTCTGTTTTGAGAAAAATCAAATAAAATCATGTCTTCAATCAGCTCCAAAGCATCTCCCATGGTACAAATCTGATTGTGTGAATAGATGTTCCGATGTCGAACACAAATAGAAATCATCGGATTACCAACCATTAATGAATGCTGTTAACCGATGCGAGATGACCCACCTGTGATGTCAATGGGCCTCAAGGTACCTTCAGCACATCCTAAACAGGTACGAATAGAGGTGTCGGTGTCGAGTCACCTGTAGGATCTATCAACCAAGAGACATTGGTGTATTCCCATGGCTGTTAGCAAAGACATCTGCCTTTAAGGCATGCAGAGTCCAGGGTGCTGAACAATCTCTAATCTCTACTCCAGATAAGGTGCTGATGTCGATGGAGCGAGATTTGTTGAAAGGTGGACCTTAACATATTTCACATCATCCAACACGAGTGCAGATAAAAATTTTGCAGACATAATCTTTTTGGAACAGTAATCACCTGCTTGTGGATTTTATGAGCCCAAGCTAGTTCATGCTCATTGCTTCCTCTTATTTAGAGAGTCTGAGGAAATGCCAAAAGAAGACTCCACGGGGTTTCTTTCCCATAATAATTCACCAGGTCTGGTAAAGAATAATCCTTCCTGATAAATGCCCCTTTCATTTTTAATGAGAAAACGAAGGGAGCAAACAAGCTCGAATGTACCTGGTGCAAAACAAGTTAGCCATGATGATAAGAAAATATCATGAAATAAACAGTCTTACCTTCTTACCTGTTGTGAGTTCAGTTCTGCATTGGTTCTGGGAAGCCTGTAAAACTGAAAACAAAATATCAACACATCCAAGAGAAAGGAGAAAACAAATGTTTTTTTTTTTCTTTCTATATTATTTGATTTTTTTTTCTTTTTCAAAAAGTTACTATTTACAGAGTTTTAAGACAGTATGCAAGATCAAGGAGCAGCAGGAGAGGAAGACTCCTCTCCTACTATCTTCAGTTCTGTTTGCTTGGCCACTTTCTGTAAGAAATCATCTTTTGACAAAGGCTTGTTGTACACTATCAATCGATGTCCATTCACTAAAAAGGAGTTCTGAGAATCGTCTATGGTTTTAATCCTGACAGAACCGTTATAAAAAATAGTTTCTACTTCGTAAGGTCCCAACCATCTTGTTGTAAGTTTTCCTTTGAAAGTTTTGTATTTGGAATCGAAA
>JASDQU010241876.1:184017-194758 GCA_032191745.1 Picea mariana | reverse complement strand
AGTAATAAAAAAGAGAAAAAGGATGATTTTTCGTTCACAAATTTGGACCATATACTTTGATGGATCTAAATCACAGGAAGGTTCTAGGGCCAGGTGTATCCTCATTGATCCAAAGGGTAAGCGTCATTTCCTATCTTGTAGACTTGAATTTGAATGCACAAATAACACCACTGAGTATTAATCTCTACTACAAGGGTTAAACAAAGCCATAGACTTAAACGTCAAAGAATTGAAGGTTTTTGGGGATTCTGAGATTATCGTTAGACAGGTAAGAAATACTATACATTACAATTCCCCGCACCTAAATAATTATCAGCAGGAAGTGCATAGGCTAATAGAGCATTTTGAAGATTTAAATATCACCACGATTCCCAGAGCAAAGAATATTCTTGCTAATTTCCTGGCCACAACTGCTTCAAGGCTATCACCTCTTGAGGATTATGAAGCCTCCCGATTCACTGTGGAACTAATATACAAACCATTGGTTCCTAACAACATTTCTAATTGGAAATTCTTTGAAGGAGATGAACAAATCATAAAATTCTTGACTAACCAAGACAATTTCAAAGATTTGGCCACTGACGATGAAGTATTCCAGGAAAAATCGACAAAAATTGATCCTCGGACAGGTCAACCTATTGACAGATTGAAGTCTCACACAATCCTGAAAGGGATAGCTAATTTGGAAAATCTGTTTGACCTGAAAGAACGATTTAAGGGGCCTAGAAATGCAAAGACCGGTATCTCCTGTCCCATGCATGAAACCATAAATATCGGAACCCCGAAAAACCCAAAGAATATAAATATCGGTATGACTATATCTAAGGAGGAAAGGAAGGATTATCTCAAATTGTTCAAATAATATCAAGATGTCTTTGCATGGTCTTATCGAGATATAAAAACTTATGATACCTGCATCATTCAACACACTATCCCGTTAAAACCAAAAATGAAACCCTTCCAACATAAGCTCTGAAAGTATCACCCATCCCTTGAACCTCTCATGTCTTAGGAATTGAAGAAGCTTTTAGATGCCAAAATCATCTTCCAGGTTAGGCATTCCACGTGGGTAGAAAATCTGGTGCCGGTGAGGAAAAATTCTGGAGAAATCCACTTATGCGTAGATTTTAGGAACCTCAACAGAGCTTCAGAAAAGGACAATTACCTAGTCCTCCCAATGGAGAAACTCCTACAGACCGTGTATGGTTCGAAGATTTTTTCTCTACTGGACAGTTTCTCAGGTTACAACCAAGTTTTGGTTTTAGAGGAAGATTGTCTGAAAACTACCTTCCGAACCAAGTGGGGAACCTTTGCTTATAAACGCATGCCTTTTGGGTTAATTAACGCAGGGGTGACCTTCCAAAGGGCCATGGACATAGAATTTCAGGGACTAATCAACAAGTGTGTGGTAGTGTATCTGGATGACATAACTGTATATTCAAAGAACAAAGAAGAGCACATCCAAGACTTAACTCATATTTTCAAAAGGTGTAGGAAATACAGTATATCATTAAATCCTAAGAAAACTATTTTTGGTGTTGAGGAAGGTAAGCTGGTAGGCCACATTATATCTCAAGCAGGCATTTTCATAGACCCGGAAAGGATTAAGGCCATAACTCAACTCCTGTTGCCTCACAACAAGAAAGCTATGCAGTCCTTTTTCAGACAAATCAATTTCGTGAGGAAATTCACTCCCGATTTCATGAAAACTATCAAACCCTTACAAAAGATGATTCGTAAAGATGTCAAATTTAAGTGGGATGATGAATGAAAGGATGATTTCAACAACATCAAAATTAGATATTATTTTCGGGATTAACTACGTAGTGTAAGTCATTAATCTATGACCGATATCCATGAGTATTAGTCACAATTGACCAACATCAAAATTGCTATATATCAAGCCCCCGTGTTACGAAGTCCCGATTTCAGTAGAGACTTCTTCCTCTATACTTTCACCTCTGACCAATCATTAGCTGCGGTATTGAATCAAAAGGACGATGACAACAACAAGGCCCTGATTTCATTTATGAGCACTAACCTCCAGGGAGCTGAACTAAATTATCCTGCCATAGATAAACATGCTTACATAGTCTACAAAGAAATAAATCATTCCAGGTCCTACATCCTCAATAACCACATAAAATTAATTGTGCCTCACCCTGCGGTCCGATCCCTATTCACTCAACAGGAGATGGGGGAAAGAAGAGGGAATTGGATGGCAGTAGTTCAGGAATTTGATCCAGATATAAAACCTGCCAAAATAATTAAAGGGCAAGGGTTATGCAAACTTGCAGTCGAAGCCCAGGACCAAGTAAATGAAGATTTTGGGTGGGAGAATGAAATGGTGTTATGGTGTGGTGAAGTTTCATACATCTCCCCAGGACAAGAGTCTTAGTACGGGAAGATAACTTATCTCCTACACCATGGGACTTGTCCAGAAAATCTCAACCCTAGGGAAAGGAGAGCTTTGAGGTTAAAATCTACACAACATCGCCTCGTAAATTTGGTACTCTTCCAGGTTAATTATGATGGGGTACTATTAAGATGTCTCGAACGTGAAGATGTAGACAAAGTTCTGAGGGAGCTCCATGATGGCCCTACTGGTGGACATTTCGCAAAAAACACCACCACTCATAAGATACTGAGAGCTGGTTATTATTGGCCCACCTTATTCAAAGACGCTCACACCTATGCTAGAAATTGAAAAACTTGTCAAATAAGCGCTGGGAGGGAGAAGAGAGCAGTCGTTCCACTCCAACCAGTGAATATATCTAGGAATTTTGAGCAATGGGGGTTGGATATCATAGGAGAAATTACACCCAGTTCTTCAAAACAACACAAGCACATTCTTACTGCCACCAATTACTTCACGAAATGGGCAGAGGTCATCCCTATGACTCATGTAAACGAGAAGGTGGTGATCCAATTCATAGAAAAACAACTAATCACAAGGTTTGGTGTCCCTTMTGTCCTGGTTTTTGATAATGCAACTTATTTTTCTTACACCCTTTTGACAGAGTTTTCTCTAGACAAAGGAATCATAATTAGGTACTCTGTAAATTATTATCCACAGGGAAATRGGGTGGMAGAATCAACTAATAAGAACCTAGTTAGAATATTAAATAAGACGGTTGCAAACAACCAAAGGAATTGACATAATCTACTCCATAAAGCTCTATGGGCYGATAGAGTCACACCCAAGGAAGCTATGGGGAATYCCCCRTACTTTCTGGTATACAGATAGGAAGYTATTCTCTYGAACRGACTTTACCTCCCATCTCTTTAACTAGCCCAAGATTCTAGAGGGGAGCCTTCATCGGTCATACAACAAAGAATTGACACTCTACGCATGCTAGAAGAGGAAAGGGAAAAGGATAAGTCAAAATTCTTAGCCCACCAATAGATAGTGAAAATATGGTTTGATAAGCATAAGGATAAAGAGAAGAATTTTGAAGTAGGAGACTTATTCCTAAAATGGGATAGAGCAAACGAGCCAAAAGGGAAACATTCTAAGTTTCAGAATCTGTGGCTAGGACCTTTCCAGGTGGCTGAGAAGATTGCGGTAGGCACTTATCAATTGTAGAATCTGAGGGGGGAACCAGACGCCCTCCCAGTAAATGGCCAAGCCCTAAAACAATATTTCCAATAACAATTTTCATCAAAAAATAAAAATAAAATAATAATAATATGTTTTATGTTTTGTACGAGTGTTTTTATCATTGCAAAGTGTATTTTTGTTGTTTTCTTTTTCTTTCTGGATTTCTTTGCTTTTGAAAGCTATGTTTAGCAAGACAATTGTTGACCTTAAATCATGTGACATAGCGACCTTTGTTCCTAACTCATCGCTCACTAACAACACATGAAGCATTGAGGAACCTGTGGTTGCTTCGAGGGGCTCTCTATCTAACCTGCGCAGATGAACAACTTTGGAGAAATGTCAGAAGTGTTTTGTTAGTGGTTTGGTAAGACCTTAAGGGAAAGAAGGTAAGCTGGAAAGGACTACATGAACCTAAAATACAAAGCTAGTGAGCTTCACCTTAAACCATATCGTCTTGTAAAATAAAAGACGTCATCCTCTCCCGCTCACTCAGGGAATTATGCCAAAATAAAATTGACATTATCAGAAGAGTAAACAGTAGGAGAGGGTATGCATATATCTCCATTGGGCTATGGATGCTCGCTGGAAGTGGAGCAAGGTTTGTGATGTCGGGGTGACTGCGCTGGGACTATGGACGCTCGCTGGAAGCAGAGCAACACTGAATAAAGTGAGCAGAGGTAACTAAAGGCTCCATGCTAGTGAATTCTTTACTAGACTTTTGTAAAAAAGGGCATGGGTCAGTGTTACAGGAAACGAAGGAGGAATAAAGGTTAAAACCTCACAGGTAGACCCAGAAGCATCAACGAGAGAATTTCAAATGTAAGGGTAAACAAAGATTCGATTTAAAATCAGTAAGGTTCCCCATCAACGTTTGTATCAGCTGAGCATGAAGGAGGAACAAAGATTTTGCTTTCGCCCAGTAAGTCGCCATTTGTTGAGCACTCAACACACCCTAAAAAGCCAATGTCAAATTTTACTTTTTGGGTACCACTTGATCTTTTGCACTGTCGAATTCGACCTCGGTATGAAAAATGTTGCATTTGCTTATCATTTTGTTCTCCATTTAAGTCTTTCAAAGTTTGCTTGAGCATGTGAAAACTAACAACTTAAAAGAATAATATCTAAATTAGAGAATTGATAGTCAAAAATTTCCCCAACATGCTTAAGAAATTCGACAACGGAAAGGTTTAAGCGTGAAAGAAAAAAATTCGAGAGAACCAAAGTTGTCGAGTCCTGATGTTCGTCGACATCGGCAGACGAGAGCCTTCTTTCGCAACCAACATCACCGAGGATATCGCTGATGACTGATCCCATGGACATTGAGGAAAGGCTGAAAGAGAAATCACTCACGAAGAAAGAAATGATACCGCCGAAATCCGATCCCCAATAACTTTCGGCATCAACAAGATTTTAGAAGAATAACCTGTAGAGATCATGATAAGTCAATCCCCGATCACCGACCCCAACAAATTTCGGCCTCGACAATCCCAGGTTTATTTTAATACATGACTCCTGTTGAACGAATCAAACTAAGATATATGGTCAAACCACCTATCCTCTTTTTCCATCTGTCATTGCTCGAGTGGTTATACATACGATCTAGTTTTTCCCTGAGTCGCTACCAGCTCCCGAGACCCATGTCACACCCCAAACCAGTTTTACCACATCAACATCATATGATGAAAATCGACATCGGGGGTTTTCTCAGGAATATGCCAACGATAACATACACAAGGATATCGCTGATTCTCGATGTGCCAACTAAGAAAACAATGCGATGGGACGTTTTATCTCTAATATACGCTAGATACGATGCATTTAAAGGGCTAATTAATTCCAAAATCTCTCATTAGTTGCTAATTCATGCGTGAATCAAAACGACCATTTGAACATGCTGATACAATGCATCATCCTCTGCTCCTCCGCCGTCAACCCACATAGAATTTATTTGCAGATATTTAGCGGTAGGTTGTTTTGAATTTCACTCATTACTCGAATTAACTCATTGATACAACTGGTAGGATATCTCCCGGTACTCTTGAGTCATTGTAAACAAGATTATTCTGTGCACAAAGGAGACGAACAATCCGGGGAAATATTCCAAGGTCCAGTGAGTATTAAACAATAGGTTTAGTAAGCATTACAGGTATGTACCAGTCTATGGATGTTTTATTCTTCATTTCATACGTTTTATCCAATTTTCCTCTGTACACATGCCTAAAGGATCGTTTTAGGTTGCAGGAACAATGCCTCCAAAGAAACCTACCACCAGGAAATCTCCAAGAGCACCGAAGCTACTAGAACTAGAGGTGGGAGAAGGTTCCTCCCCAGCGGTTGCAAGACAATTGGAATTTTCTCCAAAGCCGGTGCCTGTCATCAAAAAAACTACCAAGAAGGCTTTCATTTAGCCCCCAACCTTTGGAGACATAGAGGAAAACATCGGTACCAAGATAGTATTCCCATGCTGGGAAGAACTTTTCAAGAAAATCAAGTGGGAGGAATTCCCCGAATATACCCCGCACAGCGATCTCGATACAAGGAAGATCGACGACGAAGTTTTTCCCAATATCCGAAGATCTTATCTGCACATAGTAGTGAGAAGAACTCTAGTTTTCCCTTGCATTGAACTCCTGAAATGGCTTATTGACCACACAGACACTCAAAGATGTCTGATTAATGACGAAAATGATGAGTGTGTCAGGGTTTTCCTTCCAGTGGAAGTTCATAATTACTACAAGCTCAAAGAGCCGGAGGAGTGGCTAAACACTAATTTGTTTTTGAGTTTCTATGAGAAACATGACACCAACAAGGTGATGGCTTCATGGTGGAGAGAGGATAAAAATTTCACCAATCGGACCTTCGACTGTTACCCGATGACCAATCTAAGGGAGTTGTACATCTATCTAATGGCCCTCCTCTGCTGATTGCATGGGGAGAAAGAGTGCTCCAGGTTTTCAGAGGCTTGGATGCCTCTAGCTTATATTGTAGCCATTTCCAGAATTTTTAATTGGGGTGCCATCATTTCCAAATAACTGAGAACTTGCATACGACAGGCTCAGACATCGAAAGAGGGAGAAACCCCTTCGTTCTACATGGCTTCTTATTTATTGGATGTCATCTGTGTTAGAATTGCCTTTGCGAGAATGAACCCGAGATGGCATCCCTCAGAGCTCCCGGTCCATGTATATTTCAGCATCTTGTGGGAGAACAGGTACAAAAAATCATACTCTCTCATCTGCGACCATTTTATCACACATATTTATTTTTTGTTGTTCAAGAAAGAGTGCCTAAGGCTGTCAAATGCAGCCAAAAAGATTATATCGAAGTTTGGCCATTGGTATCTGGATGAGCGTGATACCTACATTATGGTTTTCGGCGCCACTGAAGCACCCCATATGTTACCTGTATATGTGATCCAGGTGGATATCGGTGGCCACCCACATTTTCCAACTGGCTCAAAATAGTTTTCTGGCAATTTTGGAAATTTACTATTTTTAGCAGCTTTTAACTTCCGGGGCCATTTTGAGGCCCTAAACGATGTTTTTTGGGAAAAAAAGTTTGTAGTATTTAATTTCCTTCAATATTGTGCCTAAAATGAATCTCCTTGATGATACCTTTCCAACAGGCTATCATACACCTAAAACGAAGATTGTATGCTAAAGTTACGACCCTGGGAAGTTGATGCACTAACTTACCCAAACAGGGCCCACGTGACTTTTGATGCTTCATATCTTAGGGTTAGGTTTTTGGATGTCTAGGACTTTTGGCATTCTTGTTTATTGTAAAAAGGGCTTCAGAGCCTCATTGTAATCATATTTTGGTGAATGCGAGTAGCCGTCACATCTCTTCTCAGAGATAAGCTACCACCATTCTAGCGAGTCTTTCACCCTGTATTTTTACTGTCTTTGTACATTTCTTTCATTAATAGAAATTGTGTATTACTGTATATTTGTATTTATGGTTGCATATCTAATACATTTATGTTATATTATTGAATATCTGCGATATCTCTGTGCATTTCTTTATTATATCTCTGCTCTCATTTCGTGTCGAAAATAATCTGGATCAGTGGTATTAGAGCAGGCTACTCTTGATCGTTTTTTAGTGCATGTCCCCAACGAGGTCCGAGTATAGCAAGTTGGGTCTTGAGCTTGTCTCTCTTGAAGACAATCTCTCTCACACACCCAAGAAACCCTCAATGGCAGAAGAAAAGAAAAAGGATGGAGCAGACGATCCTATTAGTCTGTTGCTTGAGCAAGCTCTCACGCGAAAGAGGGGCGAAATGATGGAGAATTTTTCTCACATACTTCAATGCCTACCGATAGCAACGGGCGTATCTTCATCAAGCATCCACTTTGGAGGCACCTTTCCTTTCAAGGTACAAGTTAATTTTGATATTCCTGTATTTGAAGGACAGATAGATGCAGAAGCCCTAGATAAATGGTTAAATCTACTAGAAGGTTATTTCTTTGTTCACAAATTTTCCGACAAAGAAAATATCACCTTCGCACTCCTTAAAGCTCTCCCCCATGTCAAACATTGGTGGGAAAATTATTGGGAGCAGATTTCCACAGAGTCTAAAATATATGGGACCAATCCCACTTGGTATTTTTTTGTGGATGCAGTAAAGGACCAATATTACCCTGTCGGCAACTATGATGACAAATACATGAGATGGACCACACTGCATCAAGAGAGGGGCCAAGCAGTTTTGGAGTTCACCAATACCTTCCATACCTTGCGCACCAAGCTGGGTATCAAAGAATCCAAACAACATTTGGTTCTGAAATACCGTGGTACATTCAGATTGAAATGGATTTTCTAGACATCTCATCACTCGGTGATACTTATCGATATGCTGTTAAAATCGAGCAGAAATTTAAGCACCAGAACAAACGGGAGTTCGGGTCTACAAATCCACAACAACCAAAGTATGACAAAGACGGCCCTAACAAACAGTCTCCCGAAAACTAGTCCAAGACATAGGAAAAGAAGGGTCACGGGAAGACAAAGAAGGACACCGAAAAATGGTGCGATTTCCACAAAAGCCCCTGACACAACACCGATGAATGTCGCTCAAAACAGTTATTGGTGGTCGATATCAAAGACAAGGAGCTGAACCCTAATTTAGAATCTAATTCTGAAAATACTGGTAAAAGACAGATCATCGATGTAGACCCCACTTCTATTGTCGCGACCGCAACAATTCAACCAGAAGAACCAATAGATCCTGAAGAAGGGAAGTGCCTTTTTCATTCATAGATGTGGGTGAAGGGGACCCCACTGCATTTTATTGTTGATAGCGGAATCTAGAAGAACCTCATCTCAGCAGAGGTCATCAAACATTTGGGATTGTTGACAACACCACATCTACAACCATACAACATCAGGTGGCTTCTCCAAGGACGAGATCTTCGTGTCAGCCAACAATGTTGATTGTCATACGGCATCCAACCCTTCAAGGATGAGGTATTATGTGATGTTGCCCCACTGGATGTCTGTGATGTTCTCTTGGGCCAACCATATATGTGGAAGCACCATGTTGTTTATGAGTCTCGACCTCGCAGTGTCATTGTTTCACTAGGGGGTCATCTCTACAGAATACCAGAGGTAGTTCCAATTATTGTTCCACCTAAAAAGTGTCACAAGGTAGTATCTCATACTGCAAAATTTAGCTTCTTCACAATCTATTCAAAAGAAGAACAGAAGGACACTGCAACCACTACAGCCTCACCCCAAGCACCTTCTATCCAATAGAAGCAGGTCAACAAGGCTGCAGCAAAGTGAAAAGATTCCTTCTGCACACTGTCCTCTCATGTATCTTGACTTGTTGAAAAACCTCAACCTTAACATGTTCATGACAGACTTCCACAAACTGAGCAGTGCGATGTCTCCAACAAGGCAAGCAGTGTTAGGGTCCTAACCCGCACATAGGTAGAGCAATATATTTAGATGTAATAAAGGTCAATATCAATAAGGCCTTTCAATAAAATCGAATAAGGCAGATGTAAGAAGACCTAATAGAAGCTTTCGCTTCTAGAAGGATCTTCCTCTAGATGCTTCTCTTGATAGACATATTTAGTATAAATAAGGGTCGAGGGTATGAAAACCCGAGCTTGAAGATTATTGTAACAGAGCGTTGCTCGACTGGAGGTTGCCCCCTCAAAGAGGCCCGTGAACATTGCTTTCTGAATCAAAGTGTTATTTCTGTTGTTGTTCTTATATCATTTATGTGTTATTATGGAGATTATGTTGGTTATATTACTGTTATTCTGCCATTTCTAGCATTTTATTTCTGTTCTGCATACTTTTTATATCTGGTATATTACAAGTGGTATCAGAGCACTTTCCTTGGTAGAAATTGTGGGAATTTTTTTTCCAGGGTAGAGACGTATTCTGGCATCTTTAAGCCACAAAGATCTGTCATTATGTGCATAAACCAGCGATTGAGGGATTCATACATGCATGAAATACAAGTGGTTCTTAAGTGCACATATGTTGGCCACCCTTGTAACCCCTGTTGGTACCCCTTCGAGTGGTAGCGCATCAGACAACACCTATGTACGGAATAGGCCTAGATTTCCTGAAGCCCTCTTTAGATAAACCGATTGATCGCCTGACTGCTATAGTGCCACTGAGAACAACACTCGGTAAGATACTCTCTAGTACCTGGGTAGTCAGGTAGTACGGCTAAGGGTACGGTCTATCTTCCTTAGTTAGTTCCCTAAGATATTGGGCCGAGTACTATTGTTGTACCCTGCACGTATATTAGATAGCTATAGCACAGGGAAAACCCTTGTCTATAGAACCCTTGGGGGGCAGAAACATAAACAAATTAAAACATACAAGATCTGTTGTTGTGCAACTGTGTTCGGGTTTCAAAATCACTACACTTTTCTTAATGGTTAAGCATTTGGGGATTTCATCGCTACAGTATTCTTCAGACTGGAGTATAACTCCGCAGGTGTTAAAAAAAAAAAAGACTGGAAATTTTTTCACCATTATTTGAGACCTATTTCATTGGATTCATCTCTTCGCCCTTATCACATTCATCCATATCATTTTTCGGTAAAATTTTTGACCCCGCCTGCCCCTTTTCATTTCACTCATCCTCATGGCCCATACCCGTAGCCAAGACCT
>JASDQU010241876.1:127016-142537 GCA_032191745.1 Picea mariana | reverse complement strand
TTTTCTTTGCATTAATAAACTGCTCCAAGTGGCCGCGTTGGCTGGGGCCGTGGATGTTTCCCCGTAGGGGTTTTACCACGTGAAAACATCGGTGTGTTGATCTTTGATCTGGTTATGTGAGTGGTTACTGAAGGTGTTCGTCCTCTGTTGGAATACCTGTGTTGTCGAACACTGTGCACACTCACCTTCTGTCGATTTTTTGTTGTTTGCAAGCTCTCTTTTAGCAACTTGAGAATCTCTTGACTCTTAGTGATACAATCCTTGGATTTGGGAGCTATTCTCTCCCCAAAAACCAATTCTACCAAAGTGGGAGCATCATTACCATACAATGCTTGAAAATGTGTCATGGAAATGGACATGTGGAAAGTGGTGTTGTAGCAATGCTCTCCTATATGTAGCCATGTGACCCATGTTCTTTGATGTCCACCCACATAGTTCCTCAAATACCCCTCAACCCACTTGTTGACTATCTTTGTCTGCCCATATTTCTGAGGGTGATAGTTGGTGTTGGGTGTCAACTATGTCCCCACCAATCTAAACAAATCCCTCTCAAATGTCTCAATAAACTGATTTTCCCTATCACTGATGATGTTCCTCGACAAACCATGAAGTATGAAGACCTCCGTGAAGAATAACTCAGCTACCTGAACTACGTTTTACTCTATCAGTATGGAATAGAAGTGTGAAAACTTGGTCAATTTGTCAACCACTACATAGATGTAGTCCTTACCCTGGACCTTGGGTAGGCCGATGATGAAGTCCATCAATATAATCTCCCATTTATGCTCTGGAATGGGAAGTGGTTGAAGTAGCCCCACTAGAAGCACATGCTTTGAATTTTTTTGCTGAAAAGTCACATACTCACCGATGTATCTCATATCATCCTGTTTGAGGCCCTTCCATGAGAACCTCTCTCTGATCTTCCTGTAGGTTTTGAAAAACCCCTTATGGCCTACCAATGGTGAAACATGAACTATTGCGAGGATATTATTCTTGAGTCATAAGTATGGGACTAATTAGACTATGTCCTTTTAGAATATGATAGCTTCAATGACCTTGTACATGTCATTCGAAACCTGTCCATCCAAAACCTCCCAAGCGAACTTGTTCTTGGAATATTCCCCTAACAAGTGGGATTTCCAATCTTCTGAAATCTCCATTGAAGAACATGTCGCAGGTCTTCTAGATAGCACATCGACCATGTTCTTATTCCCCTTAACATAATCTATGTCAAAGTTGAAGGCCTAAACCTTCGTCACCCATTTCCGTTGGCGATCACTAAGGTCCTTTTTCTCAAGGAAATACTTTAAGCTATTATGATTTTTTTTGACTATGAATTTTCTACCAACCAAATATTCTCTGAATTTGGTCAAGGCATGCATGATTTCCATCATTTCCTTGTCATAAATGGAGTACAACCTCTCGGTTCTAGTGGGGAAAATCACCCTATTACTATACCAGGTTAAAATTACATCCAGAGCTATGATATCCCTTAAAATACAATCCTATTCCTAAACTACCCCAAACACTCTAAATGTATGAACATAAAGAGATAGGAAAGTAGGTCAAAAGTAGTAACTTTGGTCCTAACGTTTGATGTAGACCTCGTCCACCTTTGTAGCTTCTGAGGCTACTAGTCTCCTCCAAAAGCTTACCTTCAAGAACACTTAGGAAAACAATGCTACAAATATTCTATCTCTACTCATCAATATTAGGATTAGATAAAACCATTATGCATAAATCAAATGAAAATCATAAACACATAATATTTGGGACAAGAAACGGATTCTTTTATTCAGTATGAAGATTAAAAGTTACAACCTTCAATAGTTGATGCTCCATGAACCAATTCAGGGATCCTCTGAATGTTTCTCTAAGTGCATCATCCCAAATCCTTCTCTCACAATCAGCTCATCACTTTAGGGAAATGGAAGGGATTGTATAGGAGAAATGGCTAGAGAGGGAATATTGAGGCCAAATCTCAGAAAGGGCTACAATATTTGGAATAAGAGGGGGAAGGGATTTGGGCAGAGTTTATTTGTTCTCATGCTTTATGTTGGAATGGAACCCCAAGAGATCATTTTATATGAAAAAAGGATAGTTATTCAGTTTGGGGACTGGCTACAGTGGGTGAATTGGTTAGGAAACCTCCAATAACCCGTTAACTCCGTTGAATTCCTTGCAAATTTTTATTTTTTGCAACTTTTGGAGGTAATCATAGGTTGTTTATTATGCAACTAGCATATGTACGCGGTTTGTATAGCACGTAGCTATAATATTTACGTGGTCAGTAGTACAGCAGGGCATGTACATGCTCCAAAAAATGGTTTTTTAAAGAGAGGTCCTCAGTAGTAATTTGACAAATTGTGCAAGCAAAAAGGTCAATGCCATGTATGCATAAGTAGGGAATTTTATGGCTATAATAGATACCCCCTAATGTGTGAGGTCAGAAGGGAAACAGATGATTGCAAAACATTACAATATCTATACCAGTGGGAAGGCATGGAGTCAAGTGAGCTCAAGACCAGAGTTCGAGAGGTCACTATATGAAAAACAATAATAATCTCTCTAAGGGGGGCATACCCATGCTCGGGATGAGCTAATCATGGTTGTCAATAAAGTACATTGCATATCCATGTCATATAAATTTCTATATAAAGTTTAGCTGTGAGAAATACACATCGGATATACATATCAAAATGAATCGATGATATTCAAGTACAATATAATATGCATATTCAAGAAGCATTAACACCTGTGGTTGGAGATGAGGACTTCATAGCTCGAACAAAAAATTCAAGATATTCAACAACTAAGGTAGGAGTAAAATAGGAGTGTAAGACTCACTACTCTGAGGTCTTTGACATGTCATCGGGGAACGAATCGAGGATCTCGATCATCAAGCAAAAAAATTCTTCAATTTTGAATTTGAACTTGACTAGACTCATGGGATGGCCGAATCATGAAATTCAAAAGAAAAATTCTAGAATGTATGACTCAGGTTGGATAGAAATTCCCTTAGACAAAAGTCAGGAAGCGTAACATTGACATAAGTCTGTGATGCAAGAGGCATCACAAACTCTCCATATGTTTGGAAGATTAACCAAACAGAGGAGGAAATAGATATATGTAGCGAGAACAACTTCTTAATGTCATACTAGATCCGAATTCTTGGAGAACAAACATAAGGATGAGCTTTGTCCAAGGGTAAATATCTTACTGCCGAAAAAATAATGTATATTTCACGTCCTCTCTTTTTGGAATATTTGTTTTTTTTTTGTCTTTTTCAAATTTTTAACGAGATTGAAAAGGAATAAAATAATGTTACGTTATAAATTAGGAATGAGTGTCATGAGAAAGAAAATCAGTTCCAAGTGCATGGAACATAATGATGCTCAAGGTAAGGAGACATGTGCACGATAAGGACACTCAGGGAAAATCCCTCCATCGGTAAAGGTGGTGGATTGCAAAGGAAAACAATGTTGCAAGGATTGTGTTTAAGGAATGATTTAAAGGTTCAATTGAGAGCAACATGGAGCTGAAATTAGGCCAAACATGAAAAAATGACACACGCAATGTGATTAAGCATGACACGACAAGACTCCTTCCATGTGAATTTTTACGAGCCCAGAGAAGGTAATCTTGGTGGTTTTTTTCACATTTAGAGAGTGTAATAAAAAAACACAAAAAGAAGACTCCAGGGAGTTCCTTTTTCGCAATTAGTCTAGTCTGTTTGAAAAACTGTTAAACTTATACCAAAAATATGTCTCTTCAAAACCATTTTAACGAGTGTGACAAATACAAGATCACTCAGCAATATTTTGAATTTTATGGAGTCTGAAAAGGGATTAACTATGGACTCACAAACTTTTTCTAGGTTTAGTATCCTTAGCCCAAAAAAGTATAAAATATAACTGAGGAGAACTCTCCCGACGAGACAAATCTCTCGAGGCATGACTTTTTCCTGAATAATATACTGGCTGGAAAAAGGGTTAAACTCATGCCAAGTAGATGTTATTCTAGAACAATTTAACGAGTGTGAAGGAACAAGGTCTCTCAGTGATATTTTCATATTTAGGGAGTCCGAAAAGAGCTTAACTATGGACTCCGGGGGGGGTTCCTTTTTCGTAAGTAATCTCCAAGGCCTCAAAAATAGATAAACCAAAACCAAGGAGAATGTTCCTTTTTCGAAAATTTAGTCCCTCATGCCCGAAAAAGGGTTAACTTACACTTGTGAATACTATTCTAGTGAAACGAAGTTCCTAGAGAATACCTTCATTCGTAAAATTAGCCATCTGGACCGAAAAAGGGGTAAACTATCGCTAGATGGATGTTCCTTCAAATTTGAGTTTGGCAAGCGTGAAGGGAAACAAGATCGCTCAGAAATATTTTCAATTTTAGAGAGTCTAAAAAGTAGAAGACTCCAAGGGCGCTACTTTTCTCAAGTAATCCATATGAGATCGAAAAGAATAAATATAGTCTCATTGGATGTTTCTTTTAAAATTTAAAGCGAGCTTGAAAGACAACAAAGCATGCTAATTGGTGACTCCCATGGGTAAGGCCAATAATGATGATTAACAAGAGGAATGCAGCTTCAATATGTAATCATGGTGGCACTAACAAGGACTCCTAAGACTATAGTCAAAAATCATAGCATGGATGCCAAAATGCAACAAAGTATCTACCTGGGGCTTCCATGTAGAGGTAGGCTCTACCATCTAATTACGACACTTCTAAAACAATATAAAAGGTTATGTGTCTCATTTTGGTGGGATCGATCCTATGGAAAATAGGAAAAGAAAATGATAAGCAAAACGGTGGGAGTGAAAACCTAACTTATATGCCAAAGTTGGAAAAAATGACTTTTACCATGTGGCGATATAAATGTAACCCATCCCAAAAAATCACCAAAATGCAAGGATGAGTCCATCAGGATGATCGAAAGATAACTCAAAAGAGAAATCAAGTAGCCACCAAGACAGGAAAAGTGAAAAAGGGGACCAAATTAGGGGAAAATGGGCCAAAAAGGTCTATAAGTAGAGGTGGACAACTCACTTTTACCATTGCAATTTGGAAATTAACAAAAATTAAAAAACCCTCTTTATAAAAAACGCAAATTCCAGGAGCTACAGTGGATGGAAAATCGTCCCATTTGGACCAAGTAAGTATAAATACCTCCTTCCTTAAAAACTAATTTATTTGCATTTAATTTTTAGTTTGGGAGGCGCGCGCCCTTGTAAAAGGGTCGCGTCTGTGTGTATGTGGGTTTTCCAAGGTTATCCTGCGTATGTACTCAAGAATAGTAATAAATAGCTCGAGTACATATGCGATTATTCAAACTATAGACCATGTATACCTCCTTTTGTATTGAAAAAATAAAACACAACTACTAAACCCTCTCCAATTTTTGTGTGTGACAGGATGTATGTGCACTGAAGAGAGAGGGAACATGAGAAGTTGGATGTCTTGGTCGAGTAGGAACCTATGGTGGTTTCTACACTAAAAAAATGTGGCTTATGGAAATTTTTTCTTTGAGAGGGTGCCCAGTCTCAGTCCGAGAGAGACAGTGCAGGGGCATATTACCTCCTTCGAAGCATTATGCAGGTGGGAGGCATTACTGCCTAGACAGGGTGGAGGAAGGAGCGAAGAGGCCTTCAATGATAGATTCTTTGACTCGCGAGAACGTCATATCCTATTCATAGAGGACTATATGTATGTAAGGATTATCTTCCTTAGAGATCTCGACATGCTCGTGCCCTTTGGCGAGGAGCACGATGAGATAGGTAACATATATTTTTTGAAGTTATACATTTTTTAAATTTTTTTATATATATCCTTTTTATGTGTTTGTTAGAGTACTAACTTACAAATCTGTTATGTACAGATGTGGGACATGTTTGACTAATAGACTTCTCTAGGACCAGGCGTTGTCCTCGACCAGAGGTAGGACCAACAACAGCAGGAGGACCGGAAGATGCGGGAGGACCTCCAACTGGAGAGGTTGATAGAGTCCTATGAAGATTAGAGAGGAACATCATTTCTCTCACTCGCATAGTTCCTATGGCTAAGATCGAGGATCTCCCCCTAGGGATGTAACCACATGTAGTAGGGGTGCCTCAGACCTGGGTCTAGTTATTCTGTCATCTTGCGAATGTTGTTGTCCACTATAGCAGGGCCAATAGGCCTAGACCTAAGACATCGTTGCACTACTTACGTGCCGAGGGAAATTTTTGTACTATGTATTTTGAGGGATTAATCCCAACGATGTATACCGATTACTTTTGAGGCTTTCATGCCCACTTTGTACTCATGACACCATTTTTGGATATATATATATGTATACATCTTTCTTTTTTTATGGATGACATATTTACAAATGTATTTACATGTGTATGTGTGTGTTTTACTTTTACATGTGAGCAACATGGCAATCTAAAAATTGATTAGCTAGAGTATCAGTTAAATGATTAAATCTCATAGGAACATGAATATAAGTAATATAATCAAAAGATCATTCTAAGAGACGTACCCTAAGGAATTGTCGGTGAAGAGTGGGATCATAAAGCGGTAAACTCCATTTAACTAGGACACAACCATTTGAACATCTAAGTAAACTCGAAGATGAGAAATGCCATGTGACAAAGCATTAAATATAAATTCGATGATTGCATTGTAATCGACAACATTATTGGTTGTGTCTCCTAGAAAAATACCTCCAAAAGATAGCAACTGGACTCCGGGGGTGAAAATCACCCAAGATGCAGAATCAATCCTTTGAGTGTGTCGGCTAGCGCCATCCGCGAACCCAAAGTAAACCTATGATTCACTTGACATCTTCCATAGTGAAAAATAAGACATAAATAACTACACATCCATAAAATGAAAAAAGAAGAAAATGTATAAAATACTATACATATATACAAGAAGCCACCCAGGTGACCGACCTAAGAGTAGTACTTCTTAAGGTAGAGAAAATTTCTAGGCTTCGCTAAGGAATTTCCCTAGAAATCAACCATATGGTAAGAACCCTTTTCTATGACCTATTTCACAATGAAAGGTCTGAACTACATGGGTTTGAGATTGACTACCCCCAGGGGGTCTTTGTCTTGTTCATAGACCAGGAAAAGATCGCCTTCAGAGAAAATATGAGGGCGAATATATCGATGATATTGACACTTGACTCATTTTTTATGAGCCTTGTTAGCCAAGGATGCATCATGACGGTGCTCATAGAGCTGCTCAAGATATATAAGACGTTCCTCAAGTGGCGTAGTGTTGGGCAGTAGTTCCACTGCCAACTTTAAAAAACGGATCTGACACTCAATGGGTAAGACTTTTTTCAGCCCATAGACGAATTGAAAAGGTGAAAAACCAGTAGTAGTCTTTACAGAAGTTCGATAGGCCCACAATGTCGAATATAACATCAAATTCCAATTTGACTTTGACGAATTGATCGTCCACTAAAGAATAGTCTTTAGAGACTTATTCAAAAATTCTACTAGACCATTCGCTCGTGGGTAATAAGGTAACAAATGTTCCTATTTAAACCCAATCTTTGATGTTAATTCAATCATAATTTTATTCTGGAAGTGACTGTCATGGTCAGTGACAATATCCTTCGGGATACCGAATCTAGCTACTATCTGATTGAAAATGAAAAGGTCATTGGTTTCTTTGTCCTTGTTAAGTGTCGGCATAGCTTCAACCCACTTGGTGAAGTAGTCTACTGCTACGATGATGTAGTGATACCCCCTTGTAGAAGTTGGGTGACATGTAGTGAAATAAATCCCCCACTTGGTGAAGGGACCGACAAAAATGACCAGAAACATAGGAGTTGGGTGTGCCTGCATCTTCCAACAAAAGATCTGGCACGAGTGACACGTCTTGACTGCCTCAACACAATATTTGATTAACAAGGGAGAGAAGTATCATGCAAAAAGAATATTTTGGGTTTTTTCCAACCCAGGAAGATGATTGCCACATGCTCCAGTGTGATATTCGTTCAAAACGAGCTCTGCTTCTCTATCGGTAATACATCGTCAAAGAATGCAATCTACACCTCAACAATACAAACTATCATCAAGGATGACATAGTTTCGCCCTTGGTGTCGTATTCATTGATGCTCATCACGAGAAGTGGAAGAATGGAACTTCAAAGTATTAATATACACAGGTATATCTCCATACCATGGGTCCAAAGATGAAATTAGAAAAATATCTTCGTTGATAGGTGACTCTACAGGTATAATATCACCAGACTCAACGGATAGTTTGAAAATTAGTTCAGAAATGACCAATTATTTTTTAGATTTCGCGGAGACAAACTCCAAGTAAAACTCATGTAGGATAACTATCCATCTACTGATATTTCGGCCAATGACCCATCGTGTAAACACATATTGAAATGGATTGACGATGACAATCACGATAGTCTTGTGAAGTAATATATAGTGACAGAACCATTGGACAACCTAGACATCCTTCAAAGCAAGTTTATCAACATGAGATTAGTTGAGTTCCGGTCCAACTAGGCCTCGGATAAGATAATAGATAACGTTCTCTTCATGCATTTCATCCTCTGGGACCAATACCATGTCGATGGTCGACTCTGTAGAAGCCAAATACAATAAGAAATATTTTTTATAATAAGGAGGTCTAAGCAGAGGGGAAGACATCATGGCACATTTCAACGCTTCAAAGGAGCACTGAGCTACTTCATCCCAACATAATGAGACCCCTTTTTTCAAAATACGCATGAACTCTTTAGTGATCTCAGCATAATTAGTGACAAAACACCAAAGTAAATTTGCTTTCCCCTGTAAGGTTTGAAGCTAGGATATTATGCTCGGGGGAGGCAATTGAACTATTGCCTTAACCTTAACAGGATCGACCATAATCCCTTAGGTCGACATGAAGAAACCTAATAAACAACCCAATGTCACGCAAAAAATTTACTTGTTTTGATTCGAGCGAATCCGAGAGTATCTACACGACTTAAATATTATTCGTAAATGGGAGGGATGATCGGATCTCTTTCAATAAATTGATGCTATATCATCCAAGTATACCTCGACTATGTTTTTGAGGTCGTGAAAATTGAACAACATGGCCCACTGAAAGGTAGCTCCAACATTCTTCAGGCCAAAAGGAATTTTTCGATACGCAAAGGTACCCCAAGGATAAATAAAAGTCATTTTATGTTGGTCCTCGGGTTTGATTGGAATTTGATTATATCCTAAAAAATCATCCATGAAAGAAAATACTTTGCAACTGACACACTCATTGACAATATGATCAATAAATGGGGTTGGAAAATTTTCTTTCGGGCAAGCTTTGTTCAAATCACGAAAATCCATACAAGCGTGAATCGTTCCTTGTGTCTTGTTGACATGAACCAAGTTTGATACCCAGTCTGTCAATTGTACGGGATAGATGAAACCATCTTTGAGAAGTTTCTCTACTTCATCCTTTATCGTCGTTGCTTTTCGAGGATTAACCGGGTGAATCTTTTGCCGAATAGGTTTGACATCAGGATAAGTATTGATTTTGTGTTTAACAATTCATGGGTTGATTATTGTCATCTCCTCGTAAGACTTGGAAAAAATGTTGCAGAACTCACTAAACAACTTGGTGTAGATCTGAATCTCTTCGGGGGAGAAATCTTCTCTGACAAAGAATTTCTCCACGATTCTAGGGGTTCTAGAGATATCGATAGGAATTTTTACAACAATACTTTCTACCTTGCTCTCGCCATACACTCTGTGTGTAGCCAAAAGGTTGATAGGACAAGGGCTATCTCCATTCATGGTAAAAAAAAACTCTCCTGCTTCTATTCTCCTAAGATCAGGAAGAAAATAAGATCTATGGTGAAGATCATCCCAAGGTATGTCGAGACCAGTCATTGCCTCCAGAATTGCCTAGTCAGAGGGAAAGACTAACTCTAAAGGATCCTAGGCGACGAGATATTCCTGAGCCCAAATAGGCTCGAGAATTGGATCTAGCTCCTGTGGGGGAGTCGGATCGAGGTTGGGCGAGGCTTGCTGGACAAACCTGTATGCAACCTCAGCCATGGATAAGGGCATGGCCATGCCAATGTGTAATATTCTAGATATAAAAAAGTATGCAGAACATAAATAAAATGCTAGAAATGGCAGATGAACAAAAATATAACCAGAACAACACCACAATAATACTGAAATTATAAAAAAATAACACCAAAAGAGGATTTTGATTACTGAGAGAAATTTTCACTTGCCTCTTCGAGGGGGAAACCTCCAGTCGAGAAGAGCTCTATTACAATAATATCCAAGACAATAGTTCTCATACCCTCGACTCCTATTTATACTAAATATGTCTATCAAAAGAACCATTTAGAGGAAGATCCTTCTAGAAGCAAAATTTTCTATTAGGTCTTCTTACATTTGACTTATTCTTCCTTATTTCTAGGCCTTATTAATATTGAACTTTATTACATCAGAACATATTATTCTACCTACGTGAGGGGTTAGGTCCCTAACATGGCCTCCCCCTTAAAAAAAACCTTGTTCTCAAGGCTTGAGATGTGGAAATTGTTGCAGAATGGTAGTTGGTTCCCAAGAGGCATCTATTGGGGTTGTATCTTTCCAGTGGACTAACACTTCCTTGATGGTTCACTAATGCAGGTGACGCTCACGTTGGTCCAAAACTGATTCTGCCTATATCCAAATGGAGCCTTCTTTGTCCAACTCAAGAAGGTTGGTTTGAGTTTGGGACTTAGTTCCAATCACCTTCTTTAAGAAGGAAACATGAAAAAAAGGATGTATCTTAGAATGATTGGGAAAAGCTAACTAATAGGCCACATGTCCCACACTTTTGAGAACAGTATAAGGACCATAAAATTTTGGCGCCATTTTCTAACAATGGTCATCCTTTAGGAAATTTTTCTTGTAAGGTTGTAGTCGAATAAACACCTAATTCCCTTCTGCAAATTGACGTTCAAAGTGACCTTGATATGATTGTTGCTTCATGTGATTTTGGGCCATGACCAAATTCTCTTTGAGGGTACAAAGAATACCCTCTTGAACTGTAACCATTTGGTCAACCGCCTGGACCTTCGAGACACCCGGTAAATATGAGAGATCTGAAGGCAGATTTTGTCCATATACTACTTCAAAAGGAGTCATGTGGGTAGTTGTATGGTATGAAGTGTTATACCACCATTCAGATAGTGGTAACCATTGAGCCCACTAATTTTTATTTTCTGATGAAAAACACCTCAAAATGTTTCCAAACACTTGTTGAAAACTTCAGTTTGACCATCAGTCTTGGGATGATATGCTGTGTTGAGATGCAATTGGGTGCCTTGTAGCTTGAACAATTCTTGCCAAAAATTGCTCGTGAATGCTAGGTCACTATCAGAAACAATAGAATGTGGCATGCCATGAAGATTGAAGACTTGATCCATGAAAAATTGAGCCACAATGGCTATTGTAAATGGGTGTTGAAGAGCACAGAAATGAGAATACTTGGAAAGGCAATCAATGACCACCATGATGACTGATTTATTTCAAAATTTAGGTAAGCCTGCAATAAAATCCATAGAGATATCCCACCAAATAGCAGGTGGAATTGGAAGTGGTTGTAGTATTCCAGGATATTTGACTATTTCACCCTTGTTGCATTGGCACACATCACATTCAGCCACAAAATTATGAACGTCCTATTTCATACCATCGTAGAAAAAAGAATTTTTGACCCTGTCATAGGTTTTGGTAAACCTTGAGTGCCCAGTTTTGGGTGTAGAATGAAGCTCAGAAATTAACTTGGATTTAATTTTTGACTGTTTACTTAAATACAAATGACCTTTGTATCAAAGCTCATCATGGAGCCAAGAGTACCCTGGGGAAATTGGAGAATTGAATTGCAATTTTTGTATCAGATGAAAACTTTTGGGATTGTGTAGCCATTCTTGGCAAACGGTCTGGAGCCAATCTGGGCCAATGAAGGAGAGAGAAAAAAGGGACCCTTCATCTTCATATTTTTGAAAAAGTGCATCTGCAACCACATTGTCTTTTCCTTTCTTGTAAATAATCTTGTAATCATATCCAAAGAGCTTAGTCAACCATTTTTGTTGCTCTGGGGAGGAGAGGAGTTGTTCCAGAAAATACTTGAGGCTTTGATGACTTGTCTTAATTTGGAAGCATTTCCCCAATAGATAAGGACGCCAAAGATCAACGACATGCAGAATAGCCAACATTTCCTTTTCATAGATTGATTTGCCCAAATTTTGTTCCGAAAATTGTCTGTTGGTAAAGGCCAAAGGCTGACCCTCTTGCATAAGGACAATGCCAATTCATTTTCCTCAAGTATCACATTACAGGACAAAGGTCTTTGTGAAATTAGGAAATCCACGACTGGAGTGGTGCACATGGCCATCTTCAAGGTTTGAAAATCCTGAATAGCTGCTGGATTCTAGGTAAAAGAATTATTTTTGAGTGTAGTGAGAGGGGCCGCAATCTTTCCATAATTATTAACAAACTTGCGATAATAACCTATTAAGCCCATAAGTCCACACAACATTTTGAGAGTCTTTGGGTGAGTCCAATCTTTCATAGCTCCAATATTTTTAGAATCCACCCTAATGTCATGCTTTCCAACAAGATGACCCAAGTACTCGACGTCTGAGGTGCCAAAAGAACATTTAGATTTTTTTAGGAAAAGTTGGTGTTGAGAGAGTAGATGGAGAGATCGATCCACATGAGCAAGATGGTTTGTCCATGTTTTTCTATAGATGAGGATATCATTAAATAACACTCAGACAAAATGATGGAGAAAAGGACGAAATACATGATTCATGAGGCTTTCGAAAGTGGAGGGAGCATTACAGAAACCAAAGGGCATGAAAAAAAGCTCATAGTGGCCCTCATGAGTTCTATAGGAAGTCTTAGGAATGTCTACCTCTTTCAAATGGATTTGGTGGTAGCCATAATGAAGATCAAGTTTAGTAAATAATTGGGTGCCACTCAATTCATCCAAAAGGTCATCAATGACATTAATGGGAAATTTGTCTTTAATGGTGAGTTTGTTGAGGGCACGAAAATCAAGACACATGTGGAAATATCCTCCTTTATTCATGACCATGACCACAGGAGAAGAGTAGGGGCTCGTAATAGGGCAGATAACACCTGCATTAAGCAGTTCTTGAATCATTTTCTCAATTTCATTTTTTTGGGAAAAGGGGTGACGATAGGGACAGATATTGGGAGGACGGCTTCTTGGGACAAGGGGAATGGAATGATCATGAACACCACAAGAAGGAGGGATTCCCTAGGGAGTGGAAAAAACCACTTGATGTTTAGAGAGGATGGATTGGACGTCATGCAACAAAGAGGGTATCTTAGTTGCTTGTATGGCATGCAATTGGGAAATAATGCCTGAATGACCTTTTTTTAGCAGCTTTTCCATGCGATGGGAACTAATGATATCAGGGGAACTGATGGTGATGCCTTGGAACTTATATTTCTATCCCTCTTTGTCAAATTGCATGGTTAATTCCTTAAAATCCTTGAGAATGGAACCCAAAGTCCTTATCTAGTCTGCACCCAACACAATTGCACAACCGCCCAAGTCGATAGCAAACATATGAGATTTCAGGTGGTAGTCACCAATTTGGAGATGCAAATTTTCACAACACCCTCCACATTTCATGGACCCGCCATTGGAAATCATGATTTGGAAATTATTGATTGCACGAATATAGCAATTAGTTTCTTGGGCAATGCGGCAATGAATAAAATTATGGGTGTTTCCACTATCAACAAGAATGATGACCTTCCTATGCTTGATGTATCTAATTAGTTTGAGGGTTTGGGGATAATAAAAGCCCGTGAGATCATTTATGGAAATGACCAATTCTACTTCAGGAGGGTCTGATTTAGGGGTAATGTCGATGGGTTTAGGTGACTTAGACACAAGGCGAGCTTCAACATCCTCTTCTGAAAAATCCTCCGCGATGGCCATAAAAATATTTTGTTCCTTACAATTGTGCCCCGGAAAATATTTTTCATCACAATTATAAAAAAGGCCTTTGAGTTGTTGTTCATCCATTTCAACCCTGGTCAATTTTTGTATCTTTAGTGGAGTAGAAGGAGGAGTGGGATTTATTGATTTAGTGCAAGGAATAAAGGAGGGTTTCCGGTTTTGAGAACAAACAACCTGTTGTGCTTACTTAGCTCATTTAGTAGCCTCCACCCAACTCTAAGGCCAAGACATGAGGACATGGGCATGAATCTCATCCTTGATGCCACTGATAAAACACTCTCGGAAAGAAGCATCAGACATGCCCTATGTACGAAAATCCAGTCACTCAAAAGAAGCTATAATGGCTATCATTGTTCCATATTGTTTCAACTTTGTCAAACGGCCTAAATTGTTGGTGGCAATGTCAAAGCGTTCATAAATATCTACCACAAAGTGTGGCCAAGGAACATACCCTTGACATGCATTTTTTCTCCATTGCCACCATTGCCAACGTTCTTGATCTAGATGGAGAACACCATACCGGAGTTTGGCCAAGTCATCTATAATGTTGTATAAAGATAAATAATGTTCCAATTGAGTTACCCAACCAGTGGGATCTGAGCCATCAAATTTGGTCACATTCACCCACAGAAGGAATATATGATGGGGCTAAAAATTATGGGAATGAGAGAAAGTTTCAGCTTCGGTATGCAAAGGTGGGTCAGATAAAGGGGGATCTGCAAGGATATTGATTTTGGTGAAGATCATCGAAGTGACAGATTCAAGTTGGGTAGTCATGTCTTGTTTGAGGTATTCTTTGAGTTCCACGATTGAGGCAGTGATGGAGGAATGCATGGTTTTATTGATGGTGGAAATATTGGCACTGAGTTGTCTCACTTCTTGCTAGGTCTCTGTGAAATTATATTGCAAGGTATTGAAGCGAGCTTCCAAGTATTGGCTATGGGTATGTCCCATGATGATGAGGGAACCAAAGAGGGGTAGGTGGGGTCAAAACATTTTCTGAAAAATGATAGGTATGAATGTGATAAGGGCAAAGAGATGAATCCAGTGGAATAGGTCTCAAATAACGATGCAAAAATTTCTGGACTTTTTTTTTTGTTTACACCTATGAAGTTATACTCCATTTTGAAGAATATTACAGTGATGAAATTCCCAAATAATTAACTAGGAATACATGTGTAGTGATTTGGCAACTTGAACACAGTTTCACGACAATAGAACCTATATATTTTATTTTTTTGTTTCCATCCCCAAGGGTTAGGTATTCAAGGGTTATACAGACAAGGGTTTTCCCTGTGCTATAGCTCTCTGATATACGTGTCAGTTCCAACAGTAGTACTCGGCCCAATATCTTAGGGCACTAACTATGGAGGCTAGACCGTGACCTTATCCATACTACCTGACTACCCAGGTACTAGAGAGTATCTTCTCTAGTGTTGTTCTTGGTGACAGTATAACATTCAGGAGGCCAATAGGTTTATCTAAAGAGGGCTTCAAGAAAT
>JASDQU010241876.1:112554-126552 GCA_032191745.1 Picea mariana | reverse complement strand
GGGGGAACCTCCCATCAAGAAGAGATTTATTACAATACTATCCGAGACAACAGTTCTCATACCCTCGATTCCTATTTATACTAAATATGTCTATCTAAAGAACCATCTAGAGGAACATCCTTCTAGAAGCAGAAGATTCTATTAGGTCTTCTTACATTTGACTTATTCCTCCTTATTGCTAGGCATTATTAATATTGACTTTTATTACATCAAAATATATTATTCTACCTACGTGAGGGTTTAGGTCCCTAACACAAGGTTCCCTATCCCCTCCATCGAAGTTGATGGGCAAGGCAAAGTCCACGGGTCATGAAAGTAGCTCATTTTAAAAGACGTCAGTTGAAAAATTGTAGTCTTCGGCTGGTTGGGAAAAACCGAAATAAATATGACATCATTTGAAGGCGACAGATAATATAAAGTTCCCATCAACAACGGAAACAATATGGCACCTAAGTTGACAGTGCGTGGCTGTGGGTTATCAATCATCGATATCGTGGAAGCCCCCGATGAAGGGTCGAGATGAGAGAAGGACAAATGGTTGACGGTTATAATCCAACCCTCGTGCGGAAAGCATAAGACCCAAAAAAATTTGGCTACAACCGCGTGCATTGCATAATTCCAACTCTGTCCTAACATAAGATTGTAGTCGAGAGGTGCATCGACTACTTCAACCTCGATGCAAACAATTTTACCCTCCAACTGCATGGGGAAAGAAAGAATTATACTATGTGGTCTAAACGATCGACCATAAAAATGTGTAAGCAATGTAAGAGACGAAGACAACTCAAGTTGGCCAATGGACCTCCAACATGCCAACAACATCACGAAATGTGAGGCACCCTCATAAACCATCGTACAAAAAATGCTTCATGTCAACGATTTTGTGGTGTATGCCACTACTATCTAAAAGGAGACATGGTGAGGAAGATGAGGTTTAAGGTCAGTTGGATAAAACACAATCATCCCCGAGTTACTGGGCTATGTCGCTCACAAGGGGGACAACAAAGATTTTCTCTTTGAGGGGAAACTTTAGAGAACCTCCAGAGCATACATTGCACAAGGGGTTTGTGCCAAATCCTCCACGATGAAGTAATTTTGAGCGGGCCTCGCATTTTGTTTATAAGAAGCCTTCTTAAACGCACCTTTAGGGATGCAATTCATTGTCTCTCCCACTGTATTCTCAATTTGAAGAGGATTCAATGGGTTGTAGGCCTCCTTTCCCTTCTCAATAGATTTCGACATTTCGTAGTGACGAGTCATGATTGATAAATAAGCATCGGCATCCATCATGTAAATGCTTGCGGTTGGGTTTTTACAATTAGGCACGAGGGCTCCTTGACTTCCCCCAACTGTGCTCGTGGATGTAGAATCCTGAGCCATATTTTACCTTTGTGGAAAAGGGTTTGTCAACACAACAAGAGTTAAGTGGCCATCCCTGAAAATCTTACACAGAAACTTCACCTTCCTCTTCTCATTTTTTCCCTTACCAACATTGTTAGCATCATTTTTATCCCCTTTACCCTTATTTCTTTTATGTTTCTTCTTTCCCCCTGTTTGTTGGTTGGCCTTGGGAGTTGCCTATTGCACACTATGTACATCATATATCTAGGTTGCGGGGGTAGATGAACCAGGAGTCTAGTTGGCCATAGTTTGTTGAATCGATAATTACTATAATTTATTAGAAAATAGATCAATGGACTTTCTTTGTATTGATCCCACTATGCCATCAGTGTGGGGCACAAAAGTTTGTTTGGCCTTATCGAGAGTTTACCATGGCACATCGCGTAATATCTTGCAAAGCATTCCATACTGAAAGTAAATCATATCTAGATGCTAGGCTCTCATAATAGCCTCTTCCTTATAAAACACCTCGGACATTGCTACGTCTTTGGACACGCAAGGAACCAAAGATTTCAAGAACCACTCAAGAAGAAACACAGGAGGGAAATTGACCTTAATCAAGCTCTTTCGTCACCACCATTCATGGATATTATCTGAGATATGGTCAACCTTAGTCTCCTCAAAGTTGGCCATCAACTCGGTGACGACATCATATCTCACTAGAAGATGGAAATGGTTCAAGAAAACCATAGCCAAGTCATTAAAGTAAGAGTACTGTAAGATTTCGAGCTTAATATACCACTTTGTTGCACCCCCTATAAGAGTGTGTTGAAAAAGGCACAACTAAATGGAGTCATCCTTCAACAAGTTCAATGAGAACCACCAATGAAAAGTAGTCACGTGATCGCCCGAATCTTCGCCAAGATTTCCCTCAAATTTCAGAATGTGAGAAGGCAACTTAGTCATCATGGGTGTCCAACACGGATCATGAAATATCGTGTCATTTAACAATCTCGAAAAGTTTGGAAAATGCAGAGTTGATAGAAAGGGTAGTTTTGGTTGTGGAGTATTTACATGAAAAGAGGGACCTGGATTTTGACTAGCACCAGGTTTCTAGGAAAAGTTAGACTGTTGGCCCAAGTTTTGGTAGAAACTGTGGCCTTGACCAACAAAAGGCAATTGCATCTATTGTTGCATCATCGACTGACTCTCGAAGTTATATGACATATCTTGCGCAGGAATTGCTCCATGTGTATTGTTCCAAGGACCTTGGTTGGGTATTCCTCCAACCGATCCTCCTTGAACAGGTACTAAGCCTTTCCCAAGGTTCCATTGAGTATGGAATGGGTTTCCCTTGATCGACATCCCTTGCAAGGGAAGAAAACCCTGCCAAGGATTCCATAGACCTTGTGTGGAGTATACTCATGTCATCGTTCCCTGTGAAGGAATGGTACCTTGCAGAGGGTGTTGTTGACCAAATTTGGGGTTTCCCCTAGTCGAGAAAGTGAACGAATAAAAAGTGGTGTTTCAAAACACACCAAACAAAGAGAATGACATTGATCCTACAAATGTCGTTTAGGATGAAGTTCCAAAACTGCCTCCACTGAACAAATGATAGTTAGCATTAGGCTCGATCAGCTACTAAAACACACTACTGAGTGAAGGGGAAGGAGGAGGTATATGACCCCCACCATAAGGAATATCATTGAAATGGGTGGTAGTTCGCGCGGTCGATCCTTGCAAGGGTGCGTTAGAGCTCCCTTCCCCTAGACCCATGGTCTGTAAAGTAGAGTAAGTAAGAAATGAATTTGAGTCAAAGTCGACCATCCCATATGAGAAGGGAGCGCATGTCTTGTTTTGAGTGAACGAAATAATGGTTGAAGCCGTCAAAGGAATCAAACCACTTCCCAAAGTCGTGGGTGTCAGGATAGTTGTGGTCCTGAGAGGAGGAGGTGGGGGAGGAGGTACAACACCCCCTCTAGTGGTATCCATAACGAGAGTATGGGGACTTGCTAATGAAGTAGAAAATTTTTCTTCCATCGTCGCTCTTTGAATAAAATGATGTTCAAAAGATGTCACCTTGGGAGGGAAAATATGGATTAGAAGCGGTGCCAAAAAGTCATTGATCAGAGGATTTGTTGGCCTGAAACCTTCGTTCTCAAGGTTAGAAACGATAGATTCCTCCGTTGTTGGAAAGTTTCCTCTCGGAACTGGCTTGGGTACAGTCTACTACGGCCAGAGCGCTTTGAATGATCCTTCCTAATCTAGTCTTCGCCTTAAAGGTGGCAAAGGTGGCTCTAAAGTAACCAGAGACAAGCCTTGAATCCTACATGACTGACAGAGTTGTCTGTATTCCACTTTGTGAAATGATCAACCAACAAATTAAGGTTTGAATAGTGTGAAAGAAAGAGCACACACTGGAAGTTCCTAAATATAAATCAAGAAGAAAACTAACTAGTGGGAAGGACAACTATGCCAATCCACACTAGAGAAACTAACCGATGCAAGTGAAACTCAAACCCGGAACCACCCTGTGGGTATACTCTACGAAGAAAAATCCAAAATACACCCTAGGTACTACGGTATACCCCTACAGTCACATGTGTAAGTCCGTAAAAAATAGGCAAATAATTTTCCATTTCGTAGTAAGTCACCAGGCAGGTACATTCAACAGTTGGGCTGATTGTAATGAGCAAGATAACAAGTCCAAATCTCTTGAAGGGTGCCAAAAGAAATTGGTCCAGAAGATAACTAAGGATATCGAATGGATTTGAGGTCCACGAGGCTTCGTAGGAAAATGAGATCAATATTTTTCCCAAGAAACACCCTTAATATGCAATCCCTACTACACTTGGTCTAGCTTTGGAGGGTTAATCTCCTCTATCATTCCTTATGCAACCTCATTTTTATCCCATGTGTTAGAGGGGGGTCTTGACTAACTCTTACGATGTTGGAATTAGATACTCCCTATCTCAGACTCCAATGTTTGTTTCAAGTGGCCTTGAAGAGTTTCCTCTTTACACCACTTTCAAGGCCCTAAAATCCTAAACTAGTCAGTGAACTCAACAAACAAAAAGTATAATATATTTTAAGTTAAGTGTTAATTTTATAGGATTTATTTACATAAAGGATATGATCGTGCAACTACAAGTGTTTGGAAGAGACGAAAAATGAAGAAAACTTTAGAGAATTTAAAATCAAATAAGATACTTTGAATTTAAAGAAAAAGCTTGTAAAACCCTTTGTAAATATCAACTTTTTAAATTAATGTTTCAAGATCTTTTATTGAAAGTTTCATAAAAAGTGTTTTCGTTTGACTATGCAAAACTACTTATACTTCCAAGAAAGCAAGAAAGAACTTTGAAACTGAAACTATTTTCTTTTCCAAACAAACAATATAGTCTACGCTACCAAACTAAATGAAAAAATTCTTTTTGATTTTTTCAACTGCTTTAATAAGAAAAACCAAAGTAAAAATTGTTTTTGTTTTTGTTTTTCAAAGCATGAAATAGGAAAAAGAGAAAACAAAAACCAAGATTGACAGAGACCCTAGGATGACTACGTAAACGCAGGGATTCAAAAAGAAACAAAAGGAGGATCTAAAACTTGAAATTTCACTTTAAACCTCTACGGAAAACAAAAGAAAATCAAGAAGAAAGTTGAAAATGAATATTTAACCCAAGCTAAGGCCATTAACAGAGACTCTATAAAGTCCAAGAATCACTGAGAAGCCTAGATCTTCTATCAAGAAAGAGAAAAAATTCTCTGTTTAGAAAAACACTTTCAGGACACAGAGACTCGGGTTTTTGCACAAACAACGTACATATGTATGTGAGATTTCTACTATGCAGATTGCATATGTACGTGGGCTGAGCCAAAGTAGAGCGCGTACACCTCTGAAATTTTTGAAAAAGGAAAAATACTAGGAAGACTGACTGGGCATTGAAAGATGGTAGGAACCTTTTAGGTGAATAGAGACCCTTAAAAGACTCAATGAACTTGACAAAAAACTCAAAAGGAAATAAAGAAGCCAATTAAAACCAAAAAACCTCCCTCTAAAACCGTAGAGAGAGTCCCTAGTGGAGTCGCCAATTCTGCTAGTAGGAAAAACCCCCCTATTACTATATCAGGGTCAAAGGACATGCATATCTATGATCTCCCTTAAAAGACAATCATATTCCTAAACTACCCTAAACATTCTAAATGGATGATGAGAAAGAGATAGGAAAGTAGGTCAGAACTAGTACCTTTGGTCCTAATGTTCGATGTAGACCTCGTCCACCTTTGTAGCTTCCCAAGATGATGGTCTCCTCCCAAAGATGACCTACATGAACACTTAGGAAAACAATTCTACAAATATTCTATCTCTACTCATGAATATTAGGGTTATATAAAAACCATTATGCATAAATAAAATGAAAATCACAAGCACATAATATTTGGGACAAGAAAATGATTAGTTTATTCAGTATGAAGATTAAAAGTTACAACCTTCAACGACTGATGCTCCGTGAACTAGGTCCAGGCTCCTCTTAATGTTTCTCCAAGTGCATCATACCAAAGCCTTATCTCACAATCAAATCATCACTTTAGGGAAAGGGAAGGGATTGTATAAGAGAACGGGCTAGAGAGGAATATTCAGGCCAAATCTCAGAAAGTGTTGCAATATTTGGAATAAGTGGGGGAAGGGATTTTGGTAGAGATTATATGTTCTCATGCCTGATGTTTAAATGGGACCCCAAGGACTCATTTTATATGAAAAAAGGATAGTTATTTGGTTTTTGGATGGGCTACAACAGGTGATTTGGTTAGGAAACCTACAATATCATGTTAACTCTGCCGAATTCCTTGCAACTTTTAGAGGTAAATGTGGGTTGTTTATTATGCAGCTAGTGTATGCACATGGGTTGTATAGAATGAAACTAGTGTATGTATGGAGGCTTTCTAGCATGCATCTAGCATATGTACGCAGTTAGTAGTGTTGTAGGGAACGTACATGCTCCAAAAAATTGTTTTTTAAAGAGATTTCCTTAGCAGTAATTTGGCAAATTGTGCAAGAAGAAAGGCCAATGCCATGTATGCATAAGTAGGGAATTTTAGGTCTATGGTACTCAGGATGACTAATATTCCTTCTCTCGAACACAATGGGATGTCCTCCGTACATCAAAACTTCCCTGATACCCTCACTGGATGCATCATAATCTAATAAAAACGACAAAGTGAAGTCTAGTAATGCTAACACTAGACATGTGCCCATGACTTCCTTCATGTGATCAAAGGATTTATGTGACTCATCAGTCCAAATAAAATCCCCATGTTGGGTGAGATATCTAAGTGGTGCTCGAAGATGAGAAAAACCCCTGACAAACTGCCTGTAGTAGCTACATGGCCCAACAAAGCTCCTCAACTCTATCACATTCCTAGGTGTTGGCCAATCCAGAATGGTCCTGATCTTCTCTTGGTGCACCTGTACCCCCTATGCACTGATAATGTGGCCCAAGTAAAGTAACTTTGTCATATCAAAATCACACTTAGAATTTTTGGTGTATAGTGACTATGTCTCCATGATACTCAGTACCTCATCCAAGTGCCTCATATGCGCCTGCCATGTCTTGTTGTAGACCAAGATGTTGCCGAAGAAAACCAAGACCGATTTCCTCAACTGATCCCTGAATATGTGGTTCATGCAACACTGGAATGTAGTCGGTGCATTGGATAGCCCAAACAACATAACCAAAAACTCAGAATGACCAAAGTGGCATATGAATGTTATCTTCTCCGTGTTTTTCTCTCAGATGTTGATATGATGATATCCAGAGTGAAGATCAGTCTTTGAGAATAAAACTTCCCCATGCAGGTCATCCATCAACTCATCTATGCAAGGGATATTGTACCAGTTCTTGATGGTATTCTTGTTCAAGGCTTGATAATCGATGCACATCCTCATGGTACCATCCTTCTTTAGAACTAAGACAACTGAAGAAGTGAATGGGTTGTTGCTCGGTTTGATGTGTCCCATAGCTAGAAATGACTTAATTCCTTTATCTATCTCATCCTTGAACCTCCTAGGATGATGATAGGGTGGTGTGATCATAGGTTTTCCCCCCTCCTCCAACTCAATGGTGTACTCAAACCGTCTTTCCGGTGGCCTCCCTAGTGTAATTGAACCAAAAACCTATTGATGTCATCCCAACAAGTTCTTGATCTATGCCTGATACTGTTGTCGACCCTCTGAATCCTTCTACGAAGTGATCAAGAACTCTATAGCATATTCTACCTCCCCATGCCTAAATATCCTCTCCATCCTCTTGGTAGAAATTGTCTGGGGTGCCCCTGTTGACATGCCCCTTATAGCGAACCTCTTCCTGTCACTGTCCCTGAACCCCATCTCCAAGGTTTGGTAGTTAGTGGTGATTTTTCCCAATGTGATCAACCATTGGAATCCCAATACAACATATGTGTCAGATAAGTCAACTACATAAAATATGTTTCTCACTATGTAGTTGCCTAAATTTATCTCTAAGTTTGAGACTCTATCAAGACACTCCATTGTATGGCCATCTACTAATGCAACATCGAATCCCTCAAAATCATTTGTCTGAAGTGCCCACCTTGATACCAATGAAGCATCAATGAAGTTGTCGGTGGCCCCACCATCGATGAGGGAGATTTCTCGATGCCCTTGGATAGTCCCTCCGATTGAGAGGGTGTCATACCTAGGAACACCAGAAGGGGTCACTATGAATCCTCCCGTTGTTGTTTTTCATATGTTAGCCTACTCAGGAGGCTATGTAGCTACCAATCGATGGGTCCCTGCCGGTGTCCATGGTATCTGTGGATTCTTCTCCTCTATCTGTGATGGATCATCCCCTGAGATTGTAGATTCGTTGTCTTGATCCTCCTCCTCACTATCCATACTATCTATTCCCACCTCAATATAATGGATCTCTCCCTTTCCCATGCACCTCTGGCCTGGAACACAAGGGTGTCTGAAAGAGAATAATAACTTATTCCTCATCAACTCTCGTCTAGTGTCATCATCCAATTTGGGCTTACCCTTCCATTCCCCTTGAGGATTTCTCTGATCCCTATCTCTTTGCAATACAAAGGGTTTGGTAATAGATTTGGGTCTCTGTGCTAAGTTCCCCATGTATCTTGTGTGCACAATGGCCTCTTGAAGAGTGTGAGGGTTGAAATAATTAACCCAAACTCTCAATGGCTCTGTCAAAGCTTCGATGATCATCATCGTGATTATGTGCTCTAATATATCGGATATGACCACAACCTTCGACTGGAACTCTGTGATGAAGGTCTCAACTGATCTTGTCTGTCTCAACTATGTAAGGTCCCTAAAATGGAGCTCTGGATCTCTACTGTAAAATATCTCCATCAACCTCTCAGTGATCTCCAATTATGAAGTAATGTGGTTGTGACCCAAGGTCACTATCCCATGCTACCACCACTCGTGGGCCTCCCCATCCAAGTGCAAGGTGGATAAACTGATAGCCTCTAACTCTGTCATCAGATTAAGCTTGAAGTATGTGTCAAGATTTTGCACCCATGCATGAGCTAAGCATATCGATGATCCATCGAAAGTAGGAATGATCATCTTTCCCACTTTCTTGATGAATTTCATGTTGTGAGTTTTCCCATTTACCTTATATGCCTCCTAGGGTATGTTTCGATATATGATCGAACAATATTCTAGCAAACTCATGTCTGCATGGAACTCTGGTCCTAGTTCCAAGTAGTTTCTCATGTACTCCCCAAATGGATCCTGTGGCACTACCTGTCCCTGGCCTCACTATCCTCCTACATGCCCTAGTTGTCCCAATGGTTGTCCCAATGTATTTCAGGTTGGGGAATCCTCCCAGACGATGTGAAGGATCAGACTAGTGAAGGGTGTGTACTAGCTGCCCCCTGAGATCCACTGGAGCCACTGGCCCCACCTCTCTGGTGTCCTCTTGAACTACTCGCTCCTCTTATGGGATTGGAACCTATATTACTCACGCCGTGATGAATCATCTATGTACTCATGGCCATATGTGCTATGGTGTTCATCATGTCACGCTATCGTATGGCTAGGTAATTCAAGATGGCATGCATACTATCCAGTTATTTCTCGGGGCCTTTCCCCCTACCGTCTGGAGTCTCTTGACTATCACACATACTCCTCTCTATCTCTACCTTGGTTTCAGAGATGATATGATCTATGTCCTCTAACTCTGGATCTGTATCGGACTGAGTGTGGAAGCAAGTGTAGTCCCTTATGTTCCTATCTCTATCTCTCTGGTCTCTTCTATGACCTCTGATGTACTGAATGTATTCGTCCCCAATATGTCCTCGACCCTCTGGGTATTCTTCACCTGTTCCCAGAATCATGGGGTCATGGGAAGTACTTTCTTCATAGGCTGGCAGGAAGAAAGATCTGATACCACTGTAATGCTCCTAACTCGGCTAGTCTAGGAAACACTCCTAAACTGTTAGATCCATTATCTAATCTGATACTCAGGGGGTTTTTGGATGTGTTTGAGTTAATGTTTTAACATTCTTGGTGATTTTCACATGTGTGTTTTATTCAATTAATTGTTATACAAAATATATGATGCATAAATAATAAGGAACAAACACCATCTCATTCATATGTATTATGAGGGAATAATAGCAAGAAATACAATAATATGCTAAAAGAAGATGAAATCGTCAACTAGATCTCATGGATTGTCACTGGAATACAATAAAATAATATATAATACCATGATCAAATGATGAAGGAATATTTGAACATGCACATATAGATCGACAAAAATATGCAATTCCTGAAACTCATGGCAACTGCTGCAACTTTGGAAAAACTTGCCCTTGTGGCTATACTCGAGAGAATCGCTAGGAAACTATCCAAACTGAGTGCATGAGCCTCTTGGATGCTACTGATGACTGACTGACTTAATATCAGATGTCATAATCTTTGGACGTCATCCCCTGGGGGGTTCTGCACCTCTTAGGCTCAATGAGTGTGCCCTAATGATTCCACTGATCGAATCTACTTCTAAATAACTTGAAATGTGCACCATGGCCAATGTTGTACTAGGTCAGAAGGGTTTCCTCAGATCTGATATAGAACTCCGTATAGAACCCCAAATTCCCCTCCTCAAGAGTTGCGCACTAACTGGCTGTCTACTGCGCTCTAAGAGATTCCACCGTCATAATATGATGAATGGTCGCTCAAAAGATGTGTACCCTATCTAGTCCTCAACTTAATCAAGAGTAATATGCAGGATAATCTCTTACCTCGTGCAGCTACACAAAACCCTCTCTAACCCTTGCACCCTCATTGGCTGAGTTGTGCAAACAGTGCAAACTAGATACTTCAGAATAACATGGTGAAATACCTGGATGGTATCACCTATAGGATATTGTGTGTCTCTCAACACCAAAACCGATCAATGGTGGTGGTTTCCTCCAGAAATCCACAAAACAACAGAAGGTTGATTCTCCTCCTCCTCTGGAAACTCTCTCAATGTCAAATCGTAACATAATGAGGAATTAGGTCAAATTCCTCCCTTTATACTCTCCCTGATCTAATTCTCCATTGAAATCACTTAAGCTAGGCGTTTTTCCTTCTAAGGTGATTAATTAATTAATTAAGTATCCCCCTCAACAACGTTTTATTCTATTTCTCTGCTGACTTTAGCTTAAGTGACTTTTACTATGGCTTTTGGCTTAATTCATGGTTTAGGCACTAAATCACCCCTTATTTCTCCTCTTGTTCCGTGTCTGTGCCCAACTATAGTCTACGGGAACAAATAGACTACTAAGTCACTCCATGTTGGCCTACTCTTGAGAACGGGACATCACATATGAGAGTGAAAAATTAATTCTTTCCCGCCTACATTTCTCTCCTCCATTGTGGTTTGAAACTCACCATCCCACTGGAAATACAACCCATAAAGACCTCACCTACAATGTTAATTCTTGGTATGCTTGAACCTCACATAAAACCTCCAAATCAATCTATAAATTTAAAGAACATGATTACACCCCAATTCCATAACTTAGGGCTCAAATACAGAAAATAGAATTAAATCCATGTTATGTGCCCCCCGAAAAATATTTTTATTTGGTGAAAATCCAATCCTTAAGGCCTTTGAAGAAATAATTAAACTAATAAATTATACATGTAATCTAGCATCAACCCATCCATATGCTATAGGACGAGAGGGAGGAGAAATTTTATAAATCTCATGCTTGTGAGATATATCTAGGTTAAATTCATTTAGATACTTTAGGGTCATAATTGGGAGACAATAAATATTATTGAGTAGGAGGAGAGTTTTATATTCGTAATTTTAATATATTTAATTGATTGATTATTGTGTTCATGATGATGATGATGATGTGTTGATTAGCCAAAATTAGGTAGGGATAAACCTTTAACTATTTCTATCTGTCAAAATTTGGTTAGGCAATATCTACCAAAATTACAATTTTAAATTGATCACATTGTTAATTTTAATGTAAAACTACATTCAACACCTTTCAATACCCCTAATGAAACCAAATTATGTAATGTTAACAATTGATATTTGTAATTCTATTAATCCCAAATTATTCTTGTTGAATATTACACCAAAAATGCTAGTTTCCCTTTTTTCTATTGGGATTTTAAGCACAAACGAATTGTGAGAAAAAACTATAATAGAAAAATTGCAGTGAAAAGAGAGAAGAGAGAATGAAATAACACCCAAAAAGAGAATATTGTTGAAGAACCAATTTGAATTTCACTTGTATATTAATGCTTGACATGAGTACAATATATAGACTTTTGGGGGAGAAAAGGAAATGCACATAAGGTTGGGGTTCTTTGTGCATGCACTAGTTAGATTTAATCAAATCTTAACTATTCAATACCATGGGTCAATACCACAAGTCAGTAAGTGGTAAATGATAAGTTTGACTCCATTAATAATAAAGGAAATGCACACTTCCTAAGCGACTAATTTATCCACATCCAATGTGCATTAGTTTCCCATTCAATGCCATATGATAGACTTGCTATAAATAACACTGATAAAAATAGGCAACCCCCTTATTTTTAGGAATATCTAAAAATGCATGCCCCTTGAAAAGTGGAATGTTACGTACTCTAACAATTATTTTCAATCTTTGGGAAATGGCCACTTTATAGAACATTTAGTCAATGAAATAATTCAAGAAGAAGGCTACATGCTATATGATTTTAACCTTTTATAGTTTAACATAAGTGGATTGTATCTAGATAATCTTTGCTGAAATTACAATTTTAGATTGATGAAATTGTTATTTTCTATTTAGAAATGGATTCAACACCCATGAATTCCCCTAATGGAACTAGATTATCCAATGTTAACATATGATACTCATAATTCCATCAATCCAAAAACATTCTTGTCCGATTTCAAGGAAAAATGTCATTCTTGTCCAATTTCAAGGAAAAAATGCCAATTTCCCTTCTCATTATTTTGAGTGGCTTGAAAATATCCATTTTGTATAAAGGTTAGACTAGAACAAAGCTTAAGAAGAATAAACATTTTATGATTTTGAGATTTTCTTGTTTACAATCACCATAATCCAACCTAACAATCTTTATTGAAATTACAATTTTGGATGGATGAAATTGTTATTTTAAATGTAAAAATAGATTGAACACCCTGAAGACCTCGAGTGCAACAAAATTACATAATGTTAACATTTGATATATTTGTAATTCCATCAATAAAAAAATATTCTTCTAGAATTTCAAGTCAGAAACAACAAATTCACTTCACATTATTTTGAGTGGCTAGAGAAGAACCAATTATCTATGATTAAACATTTTTTTATTTACCATCATCAACATCCAATAAGACAATCTTTACCAAATTTATAATTTTAGATGGATGAAATTATCATTTTTATTGAAAAAATGGATTAAATTTGCCTTCGAAAATCCTTGGTGCAACTAGGTTATGCAAAATCAAGATCTAAGATATGCAAATCCATCAATTTAGAATGATTACAGTTAGCCAAAAATGCTACTTTCCCTTTTTTAGTGAATGAAAAAGAGTCAATTTGTAAAAAAAACTTTTGCTTTTCAAAGTAACAAATTCTCACTATCACTATTTTAAGAAAAGAATCTAATTCATAAAACATTTAAATTCCACGAAACTTCTAAATAATAGAAAATAAAATAATGAAATAACGAATCCCTACGACAAAAAAAATTAAAATCGCACCCTTCTAACAAATCACTCCATGTTTCTCTTCGTGGCCCAAAAACCCAGCGAAGACCGTTTGGTCGCCAAAGATGGATTTGGCCCCAAATCCGGCCCAAATACATAATTAATCAAGAACGGATGCAAACGGTCCAATAAGAGGGTTGGCGAGTCCAGCTCATTGGAGAAAACCTCTAATCGATCATGAACAATATATATATATATATATACCCCTCGCTTCGTCTTCGTCCACCGCGCTGCTGTTGTCGATCTTCATTTAGCTTCGGCGGGCAGAGGTATTTGCTTTATTATTCTTCTCCAACGCCTCGCCCGCCTTGCTGTTCTCGATCTTCATTTAGTTTCGGCGGGCAGTGGAATTTGCACTATTATTCTTCTCCAGCGGCAACCTGCAGACAAGATGGGC